>JBBYHK010480822.1:0-13515 GCA_038382065.1 Adansonia grandidieri | reverse complement strand
ATATCCTCATGCCTAATCCAAATCCTAATCAAGAGATAGCTCAAAGGCTCAACCATAACCAGCCATCATTTATTCTTAAGTCGAGCATGCCATGCCTTTCGGATTGTTTAAAGTTTTAAACGTCGAGCACGGGGCGACACTAAGAGCGGTGAATCCTCCCAGATCACTCATCCATCCACTATAGGAATCATGCTATACCCAAAATCGCCTTACCATAAGCATCCATCTATTATGGACCTATTCATGATGGAATCCAAATATAACAATCCTCATACAAGATAACCTAGGTATCACAATTCTAAAGACTATTATACATGACTAGTACATAAGAACATATACCAAAAACACTTGAATGACTTATACCAAATGGAGTTCTCATTTAGACCATGTTTAATGAACTTTTTTTTTACAAAACAAACACCCCCATGCCATCTTAAGTATCTCATATATTGCAATTTATGGGGTCAATTTCTTATTTCCTATGTAAGAAGGCATAACATTATTTGGTCTTTAAGCATTGCTAATGCCCAATCTTAACAATATGATGACTAAGAACATTTTTAGGAATTAGGCCTTGATGCATAAGAATCCTATAATCACAACTCATTACAATTTCTTTCCAAGGCCTCTTAAAATTTCATGGGCTTCATCCACTTAGTGTTCGCATAAGTACCAATCACGCCACTAACATGAAAGAAAACATATGTTACTTTAATTTAGTAACACATGCATGATCATTTGACCATCTATCCCATGTCCTAATTCGATTGGTTCATGGGCACATACTAACATAAACCTACCCTATTGTTCTCCTAGACTTTTGAAAAATTCTAATTTTCTAGTGCTTCAAAAGTACTAACTCCAACCCTAGCCAAGCAACTATTTCAGTTGAAGTATTCCTTGAATCCTATGGCTTTACTTTCATAAACCATCATTTTTCCATTTAGCCATACATGACATAGAATTATTCTTGTCCTCCACCATCTTATAAGATAACAACAGTCTTTTATATCTAGTATGGCTACCAACAACCCCTATGACCTTGGTTTTGAGAGAAATCCCTTAGGATAATTGGGTTTGTGAGTTAGTGCAAATATTTGATGACCGATACGCATAGTCACCTCTCATAGTAAGGTACACTCCTTAAATTAATCAAATGACATTCATTCTTTGCATATAATGGTTGTGGTAAATCTATTATGCCCTTTATAGCTCCATGCCTTTGTCCGTTATTATCATTTCCTCTATCCTCTAACGTAACCTGATCATGCTTTAGTTTATTTTGGAGGACCTATGCATAAGTCCCAGTATCCCTCATTGTTAGTTTAAACTTTGTACTTTTTGTGTGAACTAAGCTCATCTACTTGCTAATAACTAGATCAAACTCATTCCAATAGCGATATGGCCTGTTAATAGAGCCTTAGAGTTTTTATTATGGTACTAAGGACCAAATTCTAGTAACCTTAATTATAAAGCAATAAGATCAGACTCATTATTTCCCTTTCTCTCAAGATTGAATTGTGCTTTATAAATTAAGATTTTTCTACTCATAATCAAATTTCCATTGCATCTCACTATCAATCTCTTTGAGTTAACCTCAATACTCTAAAGCATTCAAAGATGTCTCTTCTTTTGTTTGAAATCTTATTAAAGAAGTGGAATCTTGAACCATGACATGTTGGTTAAAGTATTCTCTTTGAGGTTTTTTCTTAATTTGATTGTTTAAATTCTCAATGAAACGGGTTAGCTCCTTATCATCTTTTGCCAACCAAACCTTATCTAATTTTAAACCTAACTTGTTTACTCGATCTTGATCTCTTAAACCAGTGAATATATTGCTTGATTAGGTCACTCTTCATTAATCGGAGTAGCAATTGCCTCTATTTAATCCTTTAAACCTCATATTAGTACCACCTAATCTATCTAGCCTATTTAACCTATGTCTTTACCTTATTGGTGCGCCTCGTTCTAACAATGCCACATCTACTTTGAGGATAACTATTCTTAGCCTATTCATAAATGCTCTTATTCCCTTTAAACATTTCTACACCTTTCTCAATATTGATGTTATTGTCACTACACACCCCTTTTTGTTATAATCTGAAAGAAGCACGCATGACTTAAAAAGATATAGTGTGTGGTGTTATTGGTTGGAGCTTTTAAGTTATCCCTTAATCGAGATTTGAATTAAGCATCATAATGTGAAGGGTAGAAAGACAGTCATGTAAATTACTCACTCGATTAGTCCCCGAAAGGCTACCATGAAGTTGCCATAAATTTAGGGTCACCATCGATCATTTCAAGCTAGGCATGATTGAATGCCTATTGAAAACAATATTTCAAGTCATGAAACTTGAAACATTGATTTTTAGGTTTATAAAGTCCAGAGATTCATCGATTAGGTTTGAAAGTTGGTTACACGTAAGGAAAGATTAACAACTTTAGGACGTTTGAAATTGATACCTGCTATCTATATCTTGCTTTGGTTTTAGGATGATTAGTTCCACTTTATCATTTTTTGAAATAATTCATCTTAATGCATGAATTTTTTTGAAAAATTATAGATTCAGGTTACAAAAGAAAATTTAGATCACTTCCCCACATTGGAAATGTAAGGAACATAAGGATTTTTGGTAAAAATATCGCCAGATTAAATTTTGGAAATTCAAATATTCCATGTCAGACAATAGAGAGATACCAGCATGAAATATTGCCTTTAAATGTTTTAAAATAATTTTTAAGATATGAATGCATGATGGTCGTTACAAATGGAAACATGTTAGTAAGATGAAAAAGAATATAATCATATAAATAAACATACCAAAAAAAAAGGGACAATCAACGTGTACCTCATAATTGTCTTTGATTATTAAGGAATGACTAGAACAATAATTTTGAGATACATTTACGTTTAGTGGTAACTTGAGAGATAGAAAAAGGTTGTGATTAGTAAACCTAAGGTGTTTGGGAGAAAGAAATTGAATTTTGAGTGAAATATGAAAAATAGAGTTAAAGGTTCCCCTTGGAAGGCGGGGTTGGAGTATCATTAATGGTGATGATTTGGATGTGTTTAAAAGAAAGTTTTAATCGAAAGACCTTTAAAGAAGTTTCAAGAGAGAGAGAGGGAGAAAATTTATATTTTCAATAAAAAGCGAGGTTAAAGTATCCCTTCAGAGAGCTTTTTTGTTCAAAAAAAAAGTTTGTTTAGAAATCTAAAAAAAATTTGGAAAGAGAAGTTCCAAATTTTGAATGAAAAGCAAGGTTGGAGTATCCTTTCAGGTAGTGGGTTTGGAGTATCCCTAAAAGTGAAAATTTTAGATATGTTTAAAAAAATTTTAATTAAAACTCCCAAAAAGGTTTGGGAAAAAGAAATTTCAAATTTTGAAAAGCAAGGTTGGAGTATCCCCTCAGAAAAGTAGGGTTAGAGTATCCCCATTTATGAAAATTTTAATGTTTATGGAGAAAAAGAATATTTTGGACACAAAGGTATTTTGAAAATGCAACCTAAAAGTTTGAATAAAATTATTCTTTTATTTTAGCCTTAATCCGAGCCTACAGGGCTTATATTGTATTACATGACTCTATAGGGAATAATTGGGTGCACTTCGAAACTTTTGAACACCTCGATAAAAGTGGTTCAAGAAATTGAGTTGATTTTAATTGCAAAAACAAGTGACAACATTACGCTATCTCCCTTCCTGAATTTATTTTGGATAAATTAAAAAAATGTTAGGAGTCGGGAGTGGTACCAATAGCAAGGTGACTCAAAAAGGTTTAGGGTAAAAATATTTCAAAAATCCTAGAAAAATCACTTTTTAGGTGGACGTAATTTCTGAAATTGGATATATTTGGACATTTGCAACATGTGTAGGGGAAAGGGCATAATGGACATTGAAAAATCATCTTGAACTCATTTGGTATTGTTAAACCACAAACGATGCCGTTCAAAAAAGAAAATTTCATAAACTTTGTAGGAAAAATATTTAAAAAATTCTAAAAAAATCTTTTGGTGTGCCGAAATGGCCCAAACAAAGTATAGTTTGCTATTTCCAAGGGTTCCAAATAGCAAAGGTTTGAAAAAATCATAACTTCCTCATCCAAAATGAACCAGGAGAAAACAAGACATCTTAAAAGGGCAGTTTGATGTTCTTTCAAGTCAAAATATCAAAAAGTTCCAACAAAATGTGTTTGGGCTCAACAATGATTTTTAATGGGTTAACATAATGCTACCAGAGCAGAAATAAGGGAGTTTTTTAGGTTTCTTGGTTGAACTCGAGCTATGGACATCTAAATGTCCTTGATATAGAGAAAACGATGAAATAAGCATCACGAGTACACTCCAAAATCCCAGAGTAGCTAGAGATGATGAAACATCTATTGACTGTGCCATAAATAAAGATACTAAACTCAATATCAAGGCTTAATACAATTTTTACAAACAAAAAGGTCATTTTTCTAAAAAAAAAAAAACATCATTTTTGAGCTTATTTAACCTTGAATACAAACTTGAAAAGTTTAATTTGTCCCCAAGATTAAAAGACTAATTTTGGTGAAAAGATTAAATCTTTGTTAGTCTTCATCTACTGAGGTAGCATAGACTTAATTTGCAGTTTTTGGAAAACAATTTTTTTTGCAAAAAATAAGCAAACATTTTGACAACAAGGTTATGAATGAGATGCAACACACATAATAGTGATCATGGACAACAAATTTAAACAAACAAAGATGATATTTTGATAATGGAAAATGTGGCAAAAGTATAAGGTGATGACAAGTAAGATGTATAAGAATGCTAGCTCATAAATGGCATCTGGGATCAAGCCATGGATGATGGTATAATCATGTTTAACCAAAGAAAAACATGTTAAAATTTTAAGATGACATTTTATTTCATGAAACATACCAAGATGCAAGAAAATGCATGAATTTGTTTAAAACATCCTAGAATGAAGATTTTAGCATGTAGTCGGTACGTGAAAGTGGATAAAACACGACAAAGATGCATGTGCAGGGACTGTTTTGATGGTAAGAGTAAAACATGGTATATTTGGTCATCCAAGCAATATTAAAACATCAGAATATCATCAAAATGACCTAAGACTACCACAAGCAAGGCCACAACAATGTATGACAGTCCTAAGATGGTTATGGGGACATGAATGGCTTACCAGTATTATGCAAAAGTTGAAAATAGAAAATAAATGGAGTAAGGCAGAAAAATATACCAAAATGCGTTAAACTTTCACCTTGACTTGGAGCAGTAACTTTAAGCTCAATTTCTTTCTTCTCTTTACTGTTGGTTAGCAAAAAAGGATGAAAAAAAGCTTATGGTTATGGTCTGGATAGAAGGGAGTTTTTGAGTGTGGAAGAAAGGAAAAGAAAGGCTTATAGAGGTTTTTCTAAGGAAAAAAAATAGCTTTAGGAATAGGGGAGTGTTTTTAATGTAATAGTGCTATGTCTCTGGGGAAAGTCTTTTGTTAACCAAAATTAGCTTCTTTATAGTCTAAGGTTTAGCCAATGCACTTTAGTGCCAAAACAATGGCATTTTTGGTATTTCCCCATGTACTTTATGGCAGCCCTAGGTATTGTGCTTAGCTAGCTAAAATTTTACTAGTTTTCAGCAGTAAAGTGGTGGCACAGAGGGGCTACAACAGTTTAAAACTAGAGAAAAGCCAAATATACCCTCTAATAAACCATATATTTCATGAAAATGCCCTTTTTTTAAATAATTTTGGGCCTCAAAATTTGTTAAAGCCCAATCATAAGTCTAAAGTTGAGGCTAGATATGCATTTTGATGATTTTTGGTGCAAAAACATGTTTGGGTTAGATTTTCATATCAATGATGCAAAGGCTAAAAAATGGCTCGGATTGGACAAATATGTATTAGTGTATTGATATAGAATACTTTATGTTGATACATAGGGCAATTTTTGCCCATGAGCATCAATATAATGATGTATTAATACAAAGAGCAAAAAATATTTCTAGTATAGATACTTGGGCACCTATACCTATACTACAAGGGCTTATGTCGATACTCTTGCTTAGACATCGATATACTTGGTCAAAAATTATGATTTTAGCTACTGCCAAGGCCTACATCGATACAAACATGATAAGTATCGATATCACACCTTAGGTATCGATACTAAACCTTTTTTTATTGATACTACTTGTGAAATTTTAAATTTTTAGTGATATGAAAGCTTCGTATCAATACCAATGCACCAATATGACTTGCACATAGCTTAGGCTTACTAAATTACCTCACTTTGGTCTAAATAATAGGAAATTGACCCATGCTCATTTGTATAACTCCAAGAATACCTAAGATGATAACCTCTGATACTTTAGATGATGGCTGGAGCAAAATGGTCTATTTATAGCTACCCCTCTTTAGACATTGCTGAGTATCAAGAACAAGGCAAAGCTAAATAAACATTATTTTGTTTGAGGTATGATAATGTTTCTTAAGTGCCTGCAAAAATGAAATTTTAATTAATGTTTTTCCATGATGATCACAATATACTGGCAACAACTCCAATGAAAGTCTAAATAAGTTTTTGTAAGGTTTGACCTCTCTATTAGATTCTTTTCTAAGGTTTAACCTCTTTAGATAGGCACCAGCTAATGTTAACTTTAATTTGATAGGTGCCCAGCTCTTTGTAGGCAGACTAGATTGGTGCCTAGCTCTTTGTGGACACATGCTTGGCTTTTATGGATAAACTTGACTGGCACCTGGCTCTTTGCTAACAAACTTAGTTGATGCCTGACTCTTTGAGAATAGAATTGACTGACATCTAGCTCTGTGTACACAGAATTAACCAGGGTCTAGCTCTTCCTGGACAAACTCGATTGGTGCATCACTCTTTGCAGATAGATTGGACTAGCATTTAGCTCTCTGTGAAAGACTTGATTGGCTTTCCACTCTTTGTGGACAAACTCGATTGATGCCTCACTTTTTGAAGATAGACTCGACTAGTGTCAAGCTCTTTGTGGACTAAAGGGAAAAAGGGGTCCAGCTCTTTGTACACTAAAAAAGAGAAAAAAGTTATCTAACTCTCTATGGACTAAAGGGAAAAAGGCATCCAGCTTTTTGTGGACTAAAAGAAAAAAGGTCTCCAGCTATTTATAGACTATAGAAAAAAAAAGCATCTAGCTCTTTATAAACTAAAAGAAAAAAGGTGTTTAGCTCTTTATGGATTAAAAGTAAAAAAGGCATCTAGCTTTTCATGGAGTAAAAGGAGAAAAAAGGCATCTAGCTCTTTATAGACTAAAAGGAACAGGCATACAACTCTTTGTAGACTAAAAGAGAAAATGGCATCCAACTTTTTGTGGATTTAAAGGGAAAAAGATGTCTAGCTCTTTGTACACCAAACGATATGGGTTTAGGTACCTTTCCTAGATGGCTTTTTGATTTGCAAGCTTATGAGGTTAAGAATTCTTACGTGGAGTCTTTTGGTGCTTTTTAAGAGCAAGAATTAGTAGCTAAAATTCTTTACTAGTTTGACTTCTCTCAGTAAGAGTTTGTACCTAAAAGATGTTAATTGTTGCATGAATGATTCATGAGAATGCAAATGCATGTTTTAGTGATGCAAATGTGATTATTTTAAAAGCCTAATCCGGTGATTGGTTTCAACCTTTATAGTCATTTGTTCTATAACAAGTTTGATAAGGTGATCTTTTGCCCTAGGATTCACCAACCTTATTCTAGATTTCCAGAAGTTTTGAATATTAAGGTTGCTTTTAGAAGTACTAGTGGCTTGTGATTGTGAAAGGATGGTCTTAAGCTTAAATGGCTTATGTTTGGGGACTTTTTGTTATACTGAGTTTGCCGGCAAGTATGAAGGATTTCTCTTGTCAATTCTGATTCAGAAGGTACCTTTGTTGGTCTAAGTGGATTGATCTGAGCTTTGGTTGTTTGGATCATAATTAGAAAAGGATTTTTGCCCCTTACCTTTAGGCCAGGGTTTACTAAAGAGTAGGTTTTGAGCACTTTTTCAAGACATAGAGGTCTAAAGGACAAATTATGGCTTCAATGTTCATTCTTGATTTTTTAAACATGGACCAAAATTCCTACGAAGTTTCATCTTTCAAAGTACTCCTAAAAATCCTATTATTAGCTCTGTTCATTTATCAAGCATTATCAATTAAATGATAAACATAATGCAACATAGGATATGGGAGTTACGAAAGGACTTTGTGTAAAATCAAGTGATTGTAATTCATACAAAAGAAAGAGATAGAAGTTATGACAAATTTTGAGATCGTGAAAGATTTTGAGATACAAAAGAGTTAAGGGTGGTTTTTTTGGCTACTAAGCCCATAATGCTAATGACATGAATCTTTCATTAAGTGCTTTCTGAGACTTTTCTCTTGTGGTTAATCTTTTCAGTGTTGATTTATGAGGAAATTCTTTGAACTACCCCGTGGTGGAATGGTTGCCCTAAGGTTAGTAGACATCATTTTTTTCAAGCGTAAGTAAGAATGAGATTTGATAAAGTAGATCAGCATAGAATAAATGGGTCAAGTCATGATTTGGTGTTTTGGTTAAAGAAAAATGGATCCAGATTGGATCAAATTTTAAGGAAAGTTTGGTCGCTTACGCCTGCTTTTCAGGTTTTCCACCTAAGCAACTTGTTTTCTAGGGTGCTCTCTCCTTTTTTATTTTTTATTTTTTTTTTTGTCTTTTTGAGAAAAAATAAGATGCATTTTTGGGTTTGCATCATAGAATTCTTTTATGTGTAGTATTTCCTGATGAAGTTAGAATTTATAGAATTGGGTAAATCGTTGTTGTTCATAGGGCTTTACCTAATTAAAAGTGTAATTTTTATCAATTTGTATCGATACTAAACCTTAGGTTCGATATATTCACTCCAACATCCAAAATTGGAAATTTAAGCCTAAGTATCGATATATTATGCTAATGTATCAATAAATTTCATCAATGTATCGATACATTACATTGTTTTATCATACAAGTCTTAGCAATAGCTAAAATAACTTTTTTGAACAAAATGTATGAAAACATTTGCAATGTATGGATACATTGAGGCAATTTATCCATACATTTCAAAATGTATAGATATATTTCTTAAATGCATCAACACATTTCCAATTGTATCGATACATTCAAGCATTTTTTGCCTAAGTCATGACATTGTACTCCAATTTGACCATTGACTCAAAACATGAGTATAGCCATATTATTGGTTCTAAAATTCATTTAAATTCATGCAAAGCCCTATAAAAACTATTTTGGACCTTTTGATTTAATGTGAGCTTTTTAGGCTCATTTAACTTTGATGGTAGGACATTTAGAGTTTGATTAAATGAATGGCAATTCTCAAATTTCATGAGTAACCAACCAATAGAAGGCTGCTTGATCCCCGAGGGTGGTACCTTAACTAGTTGGAGATTGAAATCACACCTCTATGGTACAACTACTCATCATTCTTGCGAGAACAAAATATAAAAATGGCCTTTTAGGTTTCCCAAGCCTTGGTCAACTAGCCAAAAATTGGCTTTGTAAAAGAGATGTTTAGCACCCCCAAAAATTTCCTTCTACTATCACCCACAAAGCAAAAAAGGAAGAAAAAGAAAGAAAAAACTTAAAAATAGCTCGAGCTTAGACAACTTGTTGAAATGTTTGCTTGACGTTCCTAAATTTGTTTTAAAAAGAAACTTTGAAGTTAGATTAATATTAACCCAAATAATAGCATTAATATTGGTATATTATTTTTAACAAATTAATGATCCAATCTTAGGGTCCAATGAAGCATTTTATGTTTGGATTCAAGTCAAATAAGGCCAAATAATTCTAGTTTCCAACCCTCAAAAATTTTGTTTACAAAGTGTTTAAAAAAGTGTCTTAATGTAAGTCTAAGTGTTGTTAATTAATGGCATGGATAATGGATCGTTAACTTGCCTACCTTCCTAGGGACTTTAAACGGATCTGTGATTCCACTATCATGGACCTTCAGTGATAGGCATTCGCATGTTCATGGCCTAATTCATGTCTAAGTAAGTGGAAGACCAAAAATTGCATTGTCCGACTACTGGGTAGTAGCTCAACCATAAATTGAAAAATTATATTTAGATGTTAAAATTTTTTTATAAATTTTCTTGGCATTTTTACCTCAAAGTTCATCAAGTTACCTTTCCAACAGTATCTCGTTTGCCTCAAAAAAAGCTCGGATGAGGGAGTTACAATTTTTCAATTATACACTAACCAGAACCCCCAAGACTAGCTATCAGACCTCATTATGAGCCATTTTTACCCTAAAAATGATTTTTTTTATTTTTTAAATATTTTTTCAGAAACTACATGAAATTCTCTTTCCAAAAGCTACTTTGTTATATTCTGAGTTTGAATGAGTCCAAACCAATTTTTCCAAGTTTACAGTGCCTACTCCTCTGCACCTATGGTTATTGCTGAATCTAGTTAAATTTAAAAATTATTTCCTCTTAAAATGTAAATTTTTTTTTTGTATTTTGCGAGTATTTTTTATTAATCTTCATCGAGTTACATTTTCGATGGTATCTCATTTGCCCCTTAAAGCCTTCAAACAAACCGACAATAAAATCTGGAAGTCAGATTACGCAATGATATCCCTTTTTTTAGCCTAAGTCAAATTGAAAAATTTTTCTAATCATCTTTTTGAGGCATTCAGATATTTTGGAATGAGTACTTTAATAAATTTTTAGGTCATATACAATCCTACTAACCTCGGATCAAAGCCCCTATCATTTTCAAAAGTCAACTTAATCTTTTTATTTTTTTTATGGTCTAAACTAAGAACCTATTTTTAATTAAATTACCCAAAAGTATATCATTTTCCAAAAGTTATTAAATTTTTCATTCATATAGGTTTTTTTTATTCCATTTTTCAAATCCTCACCAAAAATCATGATTTTCTATCTCCTGTGATTTTCTAGATTTTTCAATCAAACTTGATTTCCATGCCTTAATGACCTACAAGTCCATATGCATCTCAAAGTTGTTAATTTTGCTTATTTTTGGATAACCGATAACAACTATGAGATACATCCCAACCAGTCCTTCTTTCCATGCTTTTCTTGCTTTGTTTTTATGTAATATTGTTATAATTGTATATGTTTTACTAACACATGTCTTTTGTCAGTGACAATTTTGCATGTATTAAAATTGAATTTCTTAAAATCATCAAGGTAATGTTCTAGGTTGGTATCCCTCCAATACTCAACATAGAATATCCCTTTTCAAATTAAATTCAAAAGTTGTTTTATCCAAAACTCTATGTTTCTCTATCTTCCAGGTTTGCATAAAGGAGTTTGAATTTATTATAAAAACTCGGATTCTCTATTTCTAAAAATGAATCATAAAAGGAGGTTATACAAAAATAATGATATTCTGAGACCAAGATAATATACGGCTAGATGGTACTGATTTAGGGCATCATAAGGGTGCTAATCCTTCCCCTCACATAACTGACTCCCAAACAGGTTTACCTGAATCTGGTACACATAGATCGTAAAATCAATCCTTTGAGTTTGGTGACTCTAAGGAATCGATTTTTATAGGTGTTCAATCATACATGGCTTGAATGATTGGTGACAACTCCAAATTTTCATCCACTTTGTACTAGCCATTAAAGATTAGTCGAGTGAGCGATTCATTCGACGATCTTTCCCAATCCGAATTCGAGAAACACTTCTTTCTTACCAATACCAAGCTTAAGATCCAATCGAGGATATTTTTAACTTGAAATACTCCATCATCAACAGCAGGGACATTATGACAACTAACACCTAAAGTTTTTTTAAAAAATAAAGCTACACATATTAACTTATCTCATATTATTAGTCGAAATTTAAAATTTTAACTAATAATTTATCAATATAGTAATTTATTATTCAAAATATTAAAAAAAACTAATATGACCTTATATTTCGATAAAATAAGAATCTATCATTTTAGGACACGTGACAAAAAATAAGAGTTATTTGAATAGTGTTACGCGTAAATAGGACATGAAAAAATAACTAAAATACGACACAACACAAAAAATAACATAACCATGACATTAATACTTGAACGTGTCAACATTTCTATAAAACGAACATGACAAAAAAATTGGAGTTATTTGAGTAATGCCAAATAGATCTGACAATTTCTGATATGACATGAAAAAATAACTAAAATATAATGCAACATAAGACCTGCATTTTTATTATAATTTAATCCCCTCTTTTATGCTAAAAGAAAATTAAATAACTAGACAGTAATCTCTTTTATTAGTGTTGAAAAGCTTGGACTAGATTGGCTGACTGAATTAATTCAATCAAAAATCGGAGACCGATTTAGTTCGTTATGTACTATAGAATCAGGGTTTTAGTAAATTAAAAAAAAATCTATTGAATGAATAAAAATTGATAAAGATTAGGATTAAATCAATTTAAGTTTATTTTATTATTTTGTATTCAAATTTTTTATAACTGATGAGATTATAACCTCTAACCTTTTAGTTTTATATTAAAAATATATCATTAAATTAAATGCACATTTTTATTAAATATTTACTATATTTAATACTTATTTAATGTTAAACTTATATATTTAACATTTAAATTTTTTAATTGAACTAATAGGTTGGGTCAGATGAACTAATAATCGAAGTCCCCACGGATTTAACCTCCAATCTGCCTTTTTAATCATTTTCTTTTATAGAAGGGATGTAACTATTAATAAATATGTTATATGCATATACATCCTTGCTCAAAATCTAAGTTTTAATCCCCATTTTCATTTATGTTTTACAAAGTTTTATATAGTTGAAATATCTTTGAACACGTTACAAATGAATTTAAGTACTGAAAGAAAAACACGATCGTATCAGAGCTACTTTTGAATTAGCGAAAGTTTTCCATGTTTTTGTGTAGTATAAAGCTAACTTGAGATTCATGCTACAATACATAAAAAATTCTCTCATTTGAGCTCATCATATAACTCATATCCGTTATCGACTCCGTCAATCTCCAATAAAACGAAAGATTAGCCAAGTTTAAGGAATAACACTATTTTGCTTTACCAAATCGGCTTGAAAGCCAGCTTTACAAAGACTAAATAAAAAAATAAAAAATAAAAAACCGACCCAAAAAGGAATAGTGAATGATCAAATAATCACCTTGTCAATTTCTGTTGGTTGCTAAATTGAAATAGCTCAATGTCAAATATGAACTTGTCTGTTTTCCAGGTCTTTTCATAAAATCAGTCATGTCTTTTCATATAATGGAAAAAAAATGGCAGAAAGGGAGGGGCTGAGTTTTGTTTGAGGTGAGGTGCGAAGGTCAGCTTGGACAAGTTATAGCAATTCCAACTCTTGTGGTACACTTCCCCCTCGAGATTTCAGACCATATATATTGTAAGTTGTCCAACTAAGTCGTGTTGATTAAATGGCTACAATGATAGGATGAGGTTTGACTCTTGACTGAGGGACTGATCCTAGGTGTCACCCAATCGAAAAATTTTGTGG
>JBBYHK010480801.1:7303-17860 GCA_038382065.1 Adansonia grandidieri | reverse complement strand
ATAACAGTAACAAGAAGGGATATGAAATCTTTGATCCTTCTTTTAGAAAGGTCATTGTAAGCAGGGATGTTAAATTCAGTGAGCAAACATCCAGAAACTGGGAGAAGTCAAAAATTGACTCTATTAAAGAAAAAATTCATGAATCTAACACATTTTAGGAAGAGTCTGAAGCTGCTGATGATGAAGGGTCAATGATGATTATGCAGTAAGAAGTACAAGACCTTTTTCAGAATTCTATGAAAGGTGTAATATGGCTTCACTTGAACCTGTCAGCTTTGAAGAAGGCAGCAATTCAGATGGATGGAAGAAGGCTATGCAAGTTAAGATGTCCATGATTCAAAAAAATCATACTTGGGTTCTTGTTGATAGGCCAAAGCATAAAAATGTTATTAGTATTAAATGGATATTTAAAACTAAGCTTAATGCTGATGGTTCTGTTAACAAGTTGAAGGCAAGATTGGTGGTAAAAGGTTATGCTCAACAGTTTGGAGTTGATTTTTTCTGAAACTTTTGCTCCAGTAGCAAGGTTAGACACTATCAAACTTTTTTTAACTCTTGCTGCTTAAAAAAAAATAGAAGTTTCACCAACTTGATGTTAAGTCAGCCTTCTTGAATGGCTACTTAAAAGGAAAAATATATGTTGAACAGGTTGAAGGTTTCATTGTTGAAGGGCATGAATCAAAGTTTATCAGCTCAAGAAAGCACTATATGGACTAAAGCAAGCACCAAGGGCTTGGTATGAGAGGATCAACAGTTACCTACAAAAGCTAGGATATGGGAGGAATCTTAGTGAATCTACTTTGTACATTAAAAACATGCAAGCAAAAACATTGCTGATAGTATCTCTTTATGTGGATGATCTATTAGTAACTGGTAGCAATGAAAAGTTGATGCAAGACTTCAAAATTCAAATGGAAAATGTGCTTGAGATGATAAATCTTGGTAAGATGACATACTTTTTTGGAATGGAGATTCATCAATCTCAAAAGGGCACTTTTATAAGCCAACAAAGATATTCCATGAAAATTTTAAAGAAATTATTCATGGACAATTGCAAACCAATGAGTACACCTGTGGCTCAAAGTGAAAAACTTAACATTGATGATGGCTCAAAAAAGGTGAATGAGAAGAACTATAGAAGTCTTATTGGTTGTTTGTTGTATCTAACAATTCCTAGACCTAATATTATGTTTGCAGTAAGCCTACTATCTAGGTTCATGCATTGTTGCAATGTTTCACACTTCAAAGTGGCAAAGAAAGTGCTAAGTTATATCAAAGGCACATCAGATTTTGGAGTCTAGTTTAAAAAAGTTGAAAAACTGAGCTTGGTATGTTATACTAATAGTGACCGAGCTGGTTCTATAGATGATATGAAAAGTACTTCTGGTTACTTGTTCACTTTTAGTTATGGTGTGTTCTTATGGAGTTCAAAAAAGCAAGAAATTATTGCCCAATCGATAGCAAAAGCAGAATACATTGCAGCTGCTAGTGCTATCAACCAAGCTCTTTGGCTGAGGAAGCTTTTATCTGATTTGAATCTATTATAAGAGGAAGCAATAGAGATAAAATGTGACAACAAATCTACTGTTGCAATTGCAAAGAATTCAATTTCTCATGAAAAAACTGAGCACTTCAAGATTAAATTTCATTTTGCGAGAGAAGTGCAAGAAAGTAACGAAGTTACACTGGTTCATTGCAGTTCTGAGGATCAATTGGCTAACGTTTTAACTAAGCCTCTTGCTAAGATCAGATTTGAACATCTAAGAGAGCTTATTGGTGTCAGCAGCAAAGCACCCAAGGAGGAGTGTTGAAGTGTACCTGGATGCAAATTCAGCTACCTTAGTCACCTTAGGATCATATTAAGAAATGACCCTTTTTTGTACACTGAGCTAACAGTGTTAGCTGGATTTTTTTTGTGTAAGTTAACTTCCGTAAATTATGCTAAAAGTAGAAAGTAAAATATACTTGTAGTAGTTCATGTTTGGTGGATAACTTTTTGACAAATATGATACATTGAAAGAATGAAATCAGAAAATTTTTGAGACACTGTCCAAAAACATTTTTTCACTCTCTCATTCTCTATTCTGTTCTCTTCTTTCATCTAAGCTTTGAGCAGATCATTTTCTATTTAAATTCAACAAACGTGCGCCAAGATACCTATCGCCTTCAGAATCAACATCAACCTGCACAGATTATGGTTTTTCAGATTTTGACTGTAATTGGGTCAACAACGTTGGTCAAAGCAATCAACAATCTTCTGTTGATTATTTACAGCTTCAAACGACAAATGATGAAGAACCATTCAAGGAAGTAAATGAGGGAGTTAAATCCGTTTACAACGAGCTTGAGAGCTTCTTTTTTGACGACCAGTCCATTCCCGAAGGTTCTCTTAATGCAGACCCTAATCCACTTTCTCCTGATGATGTACCTTTCAATACTGGTATGCTTTTCTTTGATATTGACAGATCATGGGATCGTCTAACTCGTGCATAACAACTGATTAGCATTACTTGTGTATTCTAAAAGAAGTAAATCAGGTCCTTGCTGTGTCATCCAACCTATACAGATCTAAGAGATAGACAGGCTGACGTTTTGTAGGATGGATTTAAGTATCTATATTATAGAAGCCTTGATGGTGTAAAATTGTATAAAACCAGCAAGACGCTGTACAGAAGCAGTTTGTTACCTAATTTTCAATATTTTATGAATTCAAAAGCATCAAATTATTGCAGATGAATTCTATTGTCAAATTTCTATTATATTTCACCCAAAAAATATATTTTTTTCTTTTGAGATTTCAAAATTTTTGAAGCTCTTTAGAAAGTATATCAATCGCCTCTCAAAAGAATCATCTCAAGTTGATGGATAAGAAACTATGAGGAAATATATTTAGCATAATGAGACAAACTTGGATGCCATTTTCATAGCTGTCAGATTCGAGAGTATATCACTTATAGTAATTATATTACAATTAAACAATCAATATTCAATGTTACATAGAGTCTATAAAAAAATTATATGGAGTCCATATTTATAAGTGATAGATTTTTACATAATTTGTTATTATAATTAAATAATTATAGTTTACAATAAAGGAACTTACACGTAAAATGTTTATTTTTATTTTTATTATAACAATAATAAGCAAATATTTAAAAAATGAACAGTCAAAATAACTACTATGAAAATTAAATAATTTAAAATGACTTTTGCTTTTAATAGATAAGTTGTTTCAATCCAAACCAGGTTAAAACGTAAAGTTAGTTCATTGAACTCAAAACTAAAATATCAAGATAGTATCTCATTAAAAATAATTTTATTTATTTTTGAATTTAATAAAATAACATCTTATTCAATAATATAATTCAATGTATTAAATACAAACTTTTATAACATCTTATTTTAGCTGGCCTTAAGCTTACCTGATGTTTGTTTTTTCTTTCTGTGGTCTTCGTAAGTTTTTTAAAACTTTTTATGTTATTTCTTTTAATACGTGATCTGGTATCGAAAAAAAAATATGAAATTTTATTTTGAATTCAATCTAATTAAAAAAAATTGAAACCTAACATAATTTAAAAGGAAAGACTCTTCGAAAATTAAACCTAATTTATATAATCGAATCAAAGTTAATAGAAATCTCATTCTCTTAAAGAAATTGGATTAGCTAACTTAAAATAAAAATTGACAATTTAAAACCATGGTTAGCATTTTGACTCAAGATTATTCAAGATTCAACTCAGAGCTTGATCGTTATTTTTTTTTTAATCCAATCTAATTAATTAATTAATAAGATCATGATATTAGGTTATATACCATGTGCTTTTTATGTGTTATGTTATTATATCGTACCTAAGATTATTATTTCTAATGATTGTTAATCATCTCATCTTCATTAGTAATTATTATTTAATATTTGCTACTAAAAAGGTAGATATTTATCAAGTAATTTTTAACGATGATATCTTAGAAAATTTAATTTTAAGTTAAGACTAGATTCTCATTTATTCTTCAAATACATCCATTTGTCTATCTTGATTTAATTATTAGTATATGCAATTATATTCATATGTATGCATGATATAAGTTATAATGTATTTACAGACTAAAATCTGAATTCATTGAATGAATTATTTTAGATATCCATATAATTAATTTATAATGCATCTCATATTTTTATAATAAAGTATTTAACAAATTGATTTTTTATAACAAATTAATTTTAGATCATTTGAGTGCTAACAACTATTGATTTTAATATATAAATATAATTAAAAATATCTTGCTTAAATAAAATAATAGTTTATTTTTAGATATAAACATTTAAACTACAACACTTAACATAAAATAATATAATGTAAAGCATATCCAAACCCAAACCGAATTCAAACCCGAAAAAATTTGAACCTTAAACAATTTGAATATAAAAAGACTTAAACTCAAAAAGATTCAAATCCGAAAAGATCTAAACTCAAAATTACTCAAATTTTAAAAAATTTAAAATAACCTAACTCAAATATATATGATCTTATTCAATTATCACCTCTAGATTTCGGGACCCGCTTGACCGAATACAATGGAGCCACTTCTCTGTCCCGTCTTTCACTGAGTTCGCTTGATGTCTTAATGGTGGAAGTATCGCATATGCGACGTAAATTTGATGCATACGCTGGACTGGATATGTTGCACACTAGTCCTTGACCATGTTTCTAGGACGAGCAGAAAAATTGTTACATCTTGACGTGCAATTATAAATGTTACCTGGCAATTAAAATTTTTAAGAAATTTTGAATTAAATTAATTAAAAATATTTTATTTTTAATTAAATTAAGTAAGAAATATTTACTCAATATCGTAAATCTATTAAAACTTTTTTTTTTTGAGAAATTCTACTAAAAAAACCTTTGAATCATATTTGTTGTTTATAATTTTCAAAGTGACAATAAATTACAACTTGTTATTTAGTTTAATTAATTCGTATAATTAATTTTTAAAAGTAATCATTCGATACGTCTAGATTTAAATTTTAATATTTACAATATTTTATTCTGTTTTCAAGTTGTACCCTCGTTTGCACCAAAAATTACACTAATTTAATTAGGGGAAGTAACTATTAACGAATTTTTAGATGGCATAGGACTCTAGGATGTAGAGTGCAAAATTGATTAGAACATGTACAATGGAACTTGAAAATATTGTAAAATGATGAATATTTATCAAGATTTTATGTATGATTATTCATTATAATTAGCTATTATGACAGAGAAAAGGTCTTGTAAAACAGTTTTTAACGAAATGGCTAGATCATGCGTAAAAATAACCATGCACAACTGCACAAAAGGGACATGAAATTAGAAATTGTTTGTAGCAAAGCAGTTGGAATGTGACATCAGGCAAGTTTTGCAAAATGCAAACTCAGCTTATCTTTAATATTATAAATTCTTTGACTGAGTTAGATATTACAAGTTAAGTGACATCAATTTAATTTAAAAATTTTAAAAAAATCAAAATGTAAAATTAAAAGTATACGTTTATAAGAATAATCATGCCTTTTGCTATTCTTCTTAAAGTAAAAATTAAAAATAAATATTATTTAGAAACTAGCCACATTTTTTTTTTACTAATGACCCCAAAATAACTTCGTTTCTTTCATATATTTTTAATTATTTATTTATATTTAAAAAACCTATCCACTTTTCAACAAAAATTAAAAAATTCTTAAATATATTATCCATTATTATTCAAGTAACTTCTCATCCCATTCAAAACTATCCATTCTTTTATTATAACTCTTGAAAAATTACCCACTCCTTTTTTAAATACCATTATTTTTCAATAAACAAAATTTTATTTTTAAAATATTGATTTTTTTTCACCCACAATGTGGGTGTGCCAACTGCTAATTAAATACAATAAGTAAATTAGGAGTGACACTAAATGTAATTACTCCTAATTAAGTATTAAATAATTTTTTAAAATGCATATCAAAATGTTTTCTCCATTTACATGGGATAACTTAGAAACATATACATTTGTTTACCGGGGAGGAAAAATATGTAAAAAATATTTTAGAAAATAAAAAAAAAATGAAGTAGATAGCATTCTTTTAAGTACGAAAGCACAGATGTGACCTTAATATTATTGTTTTAATTAGTTTTTTTTTAAATTAAACTAAATTGGTGCCTAGTTAATTTATGACACGAACAACTTAAAATTTAAAATGAAACTATCCGCAAAAAAAACAGCTATAATCGCAAAGGTTGAAACTTTAGACTTTCTATCTTATAAACCTAATTCAAAAGAAAAAGGGTCTTTCATGTTCTTGTCTCAAATATTGATCCATAGTTCATTGTAGGCTATTTTTCCAATATTAAGAACAAATTATTGGCTAATTAAGGATTCTTATTTTAATCATGTTATTAAAGAATAAAAAATTGCAAGTTTTGAATCCAATTTTACTGAAATAAAACTTGATAAAAAATTTTACTAAAATAAAACTCTTACAGAACATAATCCAACCATTTAAATTAAACCCAAATTTAATTGAAAAGTTTTTCCTCTACATATTGAAACTAGTTAGTTTGAGCTAGACTTGTTCTAGATTGGGCTATTTGCTCAAGTTTGAATATCAACCTAATATTTGAAAAGGTTTTGACCAAAGTATTAAGCTAGAAAAAATAGTATAAGTAAGAAAAGCTACCCATTTAAAAATATCTTAGGCCTTAGCTTTAACAATAAAGGCCAAAATTGGTCTGGTACTTTTTTTAATCATATAATATATTATTTTATTTATATATTACATAATTTAGATCATATAAAGATAAAAAAGATATAAAATATTATATTGTAAATATTAAAAAATTTCTTAAATTATCCATGTTTAAGAACCTATAAAAGAAAAAAAATTACTAAAAACTAAGTAAGAAATAACATTTTTTAAATTTTTTAGAAAATAAAAATGGATGGGCTTAAAAAGGTTATGATTATCCATTTACAAATATAGATGGAATTAGATAAAATTTAAGACCCATATATATTTTATTTAATTAATTTCTTTTATTTTTTACAGTATTAATTATTTCATTTATTTCTTTTTAAAATAATTATAACTTAATATATTTGATTATTTAATTATATATAAATAAAATAAAAAATAATTTTTATGTCATAAAAGCATTAGTGAAGAAAGAAATCTATATCAAGATAGCAAGAAATCTACTTGTATAGTTCTTAAGAAGCACCCTCTCTATGTCAAGATAGCAATCAAATGTATCAAAAAAACTTTCACGAGCTACCTAAAAAATATATTTTAGAGTCTAGGAAAAATTGAAAAAAACTATGAAAAATATTATGCTGGTAAAAAAATGAGTGACAAAAAAGAATAAAAGCTATGATTGTGTTTATCATCATGGTATGAGAGTATCCACTGTATCAACTCCAAACAGTAAAAATAAAAATTGAAGGTCTTTATTTCATAGTACTTTAATGTATGAGATGAATGCTTATTTGAGTGTTATCTCAAGATATTTTAATATAAATTAAAAAAATAATAAAAATAATTTATTATTGAGAATTTATAAATATTGGTAATTAAATCGTTATAAAAGCCATGTCGATAACCAAGCATTAACAATGAAGACCTCAATGTAAATAAAAATAAGTTTTGATAAAAGCAAAATGTTTGTGACCAAATTGAGAAATTTTCAAAATTTGGTGACCAAACTAGAAATTCTCGAAAAACTAAGTGATTAAAAGTATAACCTATCATTTTTTAATTTTGAAAATCAAAATTTTTAAAATTTATATTGCGACATGGATAATATCTCATGTTATGCGGATGACATGACAATGCCACATGTTATCTGACGTATGCCATGACATTGCCACCTAATCGAACCTTTACTCTATTCAGTTGGGTGACCAAATTTAAAATGTTCTTAACATTCGTGCTTATATTGATAATTTTGATAGTTGCCTGATCAAATAAAAACCCCATATAATTAGTAACTACATATGCAATTTACCCCCCTTTTAAACAACCATGGTTGAAGGTATACTTAAGGTTGTTTTAACTTCTATTAATTTACACGTTGTGTTAATGCTAGAATTTTTACGTATGTTGTTTAAGATTTAGGTCGTCCAAGCTCTTAAATTTGACTTTTGTTGAAAAATCAGTGGATTTTTCTTCTTATTTTAGTAACTTTCATAAATTGTAACTTTCACATCTAATAAATAAAATTATTATTTGTCTTCAAATTTTTCTTGTTTTATTTTTTATAAGAGATTTGTGTGTACATACATATGAATATTGTGAATATGGATGAAGCTGGCAAAATTTGGGAACCATAAGCAAGTGATGAAAATCATTACCAATAAATCTATGAAAATGAAGAAAAAAACAAACGAATGGCTTGATAATAATTATAATAATAATACTTAGAGGTTTTTGTTGGGTAAAGAATTTGTGATTAAAGAAAAGTCCCTGAGTTTAATTGATGAGGTTTATTGTTCCTTAGGATGACTTTTTTTTTATTAATGTTTGGGAGATAATGTTGAATGCTCAGGTTTTTTTTTTTTTTGTCTTGACTAGGTAAAGATATATCACAATGGTCCTGAGATGATTAATTGCACTTCGGATACAAGACTTGCTTTACTAATGCTTATTTAGGTTTAATTTTTGTTTTGCTTTTTTCATTTGGGGTTTCGTTGTTGTTCTCTTTCGAGATTGACACAATTTTGTTAATCTATAATATATATAAATACATTATGTGCAAAAATATCATAAAATAAGAAGATTAAAATAAAAAAAAATAAGAACATATAAGATTTACGTAATTCAGTCAATGTAATCTACATCCACAAGCAGAGAGAGATTTTTTATTTTCTTTTGAAAAACTAATACAGCTTACAAGAAAACATAAAAACAATCATCAAATCGATTAGAGTTGCTTCAATTACAAAGAAAACGAGTCAAACCATAGCAGATTACAAAATTCAAGGCGCTCAACTTATATATATATATATATAATTTATTTGATTGAAATTAGAATTTTTATGTGTAATATAATCTCTAAGAGGAAAGCTTTATTACGACTATAACATAGTTTAGATTGGCATCGAATATATTAATTATCTCGATGGATACATTACTACCAATCAAATTTTTTCTCCCAGTTTTGGTCATTATTGCTAAAATAAATCCCATCCTCTACTGCTCTCCAGAAGCAATTCTCAGTCTCTTTGCATGTTTGAGTTTCAACACCTTTCTTGAAAACACTGATATTATCCAAAGACTTTGATCCCCACTTGAAGTTACAAACAAATGAGTGGTCTGAATAAGGTTAATCATGAACTCAAATCGAAATTCTCGGTTCTTCCTAAGAGTATGATCTCCAAGATCGTCGTCATTGGAATGACAATGAATGACCAACGGATTAGCACTGTTTGCAAAGCCATTTAGAATGTGAACCTTGAATCTGAGACGAATAATGACTTTATCGACTGATTCTGAACCTGAAACTGATGTTTGGGAAACTAAACTTTCAAGCAAAAGCATGCAAAGGAAGAAAATTAGAGTACTATGATTGTAAGACATGCTTGCGTTTTGCTTAATTTTATTGGGATTTTTCTCTAAATTTTTTTGTTTGTGAGCTAAATATGGGGAACGGATTTATATGAATGAAAAAGAAAAACTTAAGGACCCATATGGAAAAAAAGGCTTTATATGGTAAAGTAGACTAATATCAGCTGGCAAATTAAGAGTCATGAATCATTTCCTTTTCACCCACGTCATGGGTGTGCATATATCTAATAATAAAGAGTACGTAGGTGAAAAGACACTTTGAAAGGGAAGTTATGTTTGGATAGTTTTCTAAGAGGAGATTAAATTTTTCTGAAAAAATACATTATATAAAAAAGTGACAGGCATGGATATTTCTATTATATTATTAAACATTATGAATTTTTTTGTATTTTATTCAATTGATTATGTTTCACTTGATTCGTTATATCAAGTTTTATAAATAACTTTAATTATCTCACCAGTTCTATGAATTATTTTCTCACAAAAAAAGTTTCTTTTATGCATTATTTTCAATGGAATAATTTTTGTCAAAAAATTATTTTAGATTATTTTTTATGGAATAATTTATTGTTGGCAAAATTGTTTTTTTCTTGTAATGTATACTATTAGGGCCTTGGTTACTTTGTTCTAAATTTTCGGTTTAATTATACGTATCTAATTTGATATATTAGATATTTCCACTAAGTAACGAAAATTTAAAGGAAATTGGTAATTTTTTATTTTCATTTTCGTTGACTAGGCTTGTTATCAAATTATGTACCTATTGAGGAAAGAATAAAGATTGATACAGGAAACTAAAAAACTGCTTCTATTTTAGTCAATCATGTACATCAGATGAAACTGAGAAACACAAGTAAAGAATATACAACTTAACGTTAATGTCTACTTTATTCTATTTAAATCATTCAAAGAAAGAGGCAAATACCTTGAACAATATGCATTACTAAAGCAACTTAATCTATGATACATAATACCTT
>JBBYHK010480790.1:0-15752 GCA_038382065.1 Adansonia grandidieri | reverse complement strand
ATATATATATATATAAGTGCTTTCCATTTTTTCCCTTATGAATAGGTTGCACATCATCCAGGATTCTTCCATTACAGAATCTGACATACTATAACTTCTCTCCCATTAATCCATGTTCTCCGTAATTTTCATGTAATTGTCATTTTAATAACTACTCACTTCGCTTTGGAACTTTTGTTTTGGCTATTAGTATTTTAACAATTTTTTTGTGCCCATTTAATTTCTGTTTGAGTGTACAGTTAAGATTATGAAAATGTTTGAAAAATATTAATTAATAATAATAAAAATAATATTATTAAGTGAATAAAAGAAATAGTTAAATTATATTTGTTCAAAAAATCCCATAGAATAAATATTTTACAACGAGGATTAATCCTAAATAATCACAAAAGCATATAATGAAATTAATATGTATCGATCGACATTGCAAATAAGTTATCTCAAGCAAGTTTCAGTATACTGATCTTATAGAATTGTGTATTTTAATCCATCAATTACACGTAAAAATACTCTTATGATATATATTATGTAATTTATAAACAATTACTTTCAAAATATACTTGTATTTTATTCTTCATTATTATTAAAACTTTCATCACTAAGAAATATAATTATATTAGTTAATCTATATTATTAACGTAAATTAAGAATTCAATAAATAAATAATTTTAAGTTTACCCAGGGCAACTAGTTCTATTTTTAAATGAATATTTCATATTGAATATAATTGATTGTTAAAGCAATGATACTACCATATTCAGAATATTAATTTTTGTAATAAATTTAAAGACATACTTTTTAACATTCGCTAATAAAATTTTTTATACAAAATCTTTTTTTATCTTTAGACATAACATGTTATTAGTACATAAATTATTATTATTATTATTATATTTAAATTTCGTTTTATTATAATTATTATATATTCTTTCTTCAGAAAATTTAAAATATTTTTAAATTTTTTCTTAATGTTCATGGTGAATTAAACATGGACATTTAAAACAGAATTAAGAGAGCATAAAGGTAAGCAAATTATGTATTAAAACTAATTATTATAGGTAAAATGATTTGAGATGTCAAAATTGTAGTACATGAGAGTGAGTAATGCTATTAACAATAACAAAATTTGAAGAAGAAGGGAAAAAAAAAATCGGCAAATGCACTTTAAAAATCTACCTTAAAGATAGTAGTTTTCTCGTTTTGCTGCAAATGAATTCTTGAAAATGTTATTCTCTGTGTATAATGGCTAAACAAAGAAATTCAAAAATGTGCTTCAAGAATTTCTTGAACTTACATGAATCATGAACTCAAAAATAAGAATGAGAGAAAATGGCTTGATTCTTTAGATATTAAATGAAAACTTTTGTTAAAAATTATGAACATTGCTCCTGCTATTAAAAAATAGTAATAATAATAACATTGATGGAAGTATTTATATCTTTCAATCCGTATTTGATCAACACTTCTATATGAGAAGATATTAATTGAATGAAAAATTATCACTTTTGAAATAAAATAAGTCCGACGGATATAATTTTTTATTCCCAAAGGTATGTTTTTGACTCATACCTGAATATCTCTCAAAAGGACTTTTGAATGCTCACCTTAGGGTAATTTGATGTCTAAATTTTTCACTCCTAATCAAATTCTCTTCAATAGAATTCTTCGAATCTTGTTACTAATTTTTTATTTCAAAGGTTATCTATTACCTTCAAAGCATAATTTTTTAACACATATACATATTTCATGATTTTCAAAAAAATAAAAAAACAAAATCAATGATCGAACCGTTTGAGATTCACAATTTAACCTTCGATTCAATCACATCCTCATATTAAATAATTAAAAAAAAAAAAGCCCTCATATTAAATAATTAAGAAAAATAAACAAAGCCATAAAGTCATCTACCATTTATCAAACAACCAAATATCAGATTAATAACGAAAAGATTTAAAAAAAAAAAAAAAACCAAAAGATCCCTTTACCGACTTTTTATCGTAACCTAACTATTTCCGGGGAAAACTTGCAAAGCTTTAAAAATAGGAAAAGGGTGGCAAAAGTTGCAAAATTTTAAGAAAACAAAAACAAAAAAAAAAAAAAAACGAAGAGAGAATGTAATAGCATTAAACTGAAACAACCCATCATTGGTAATAAGTATCACCCAACACTGTCATATTGAGAAGAGAGAACTGAGAACCAACAGGAATGGCTATTGGTATGGTGGGGAGGTGGGAAGGGAGGCGGGATTCAGCTTGCCTGTAGTTGCAGATGGTGGGGGTAGTGTATCAGGATGATGAGAGGAAAAAAAAATGGAAATGGGTTTTAAATTTTAATTTTAAATTATGTTTTATAGTTTGGGGCTTTGGCTGTATTTTGGTTTAAATTTGGGTTTATATTTGAGTTTAAATTTAGGTTTATTTTGGATATAATAGGTTATATTCGGTTTTATTGATTTTTTATCAATATTTTCGGTTTTCAATCTTTGATTTTTGGTGGTTCTATCTGATTCAATAAAAATTAGGCTATAAATATATTTTAAAACACCGAGTCAGTTAATTTTTAGTTGAATCGGTCAATTTGGTTCGATTTTTTTTTATCAACGATGATTTGTAAATATTGTTTTGATAAACTTATGTAAAAAGCTTAAGAAAAATTATTTTTGATAATATACAACGAAAACAAGCGTGGAACTTTGATCGCAAACTTTGATCACAACAAAAACTTTTTATTTTATGTTATTTTTTATTTAGATTTATTTTTATTATTCTAAAGAAATTAGTTTACATGCGATTCACGGAATAATTTAATATTTGTATCCGATTCTCTTAAAAAATAATAAATATTTTGAGTTCGGATCAATGTAATTTGGATTATATCAAATTTAAATCATTTTGAGTTATATCGTTGTAGACTTGGGCCGTTTTGGGTTTTTCTTATGTTTGGGTCTGATTTTTTTTGTCAATATAGGTTTGAGCGAGTATAAGTTCTAGTTTTTTTGGGCTAGATTTGAGTTCAAGATCTGAACCTAAAATGATCTAACTCTAAATGAGTCAATAATCTAAAAGATTAATTAGAAACGAGCTTAACTTAAATTAAGTTATTATTATTATTATTTGTATTATTATTAAATGAAGTCAAAATTTTCATTCTTTTGGTTCAACTTTTTTTTTTTATCGATTTCTTCCATGGGAGTGCTAATTATTTGAATATTGTTTGCCTAACACAACCTAAGTAATTGATGTAGATTCTGGTAGATAAAAGGCTTTTATTTACTTCATTTCATTGAACATCCAAGGAGATGCGGGGCCTTGTTTACATTGAAAATATCTCAGCATTTGTTTTATTTATTTATTTTCCTAATAGAGAATCTACGGAGGCAGAGTCTTTTAGACATTTGTCTTTCACTCTTTTTATTCATCATCTATACAAATTTAAATTCCTCAAAACTCTTTTCTTGTCAATTTGTTTTTTGTTATGTGTATTTTGACAAGGTCAATTGATATAATTACTAATTACTAGTAATATATGTATGACATAAGTGGTAAAATATATTCATATTTAAGGAGTTAAATCAAGACTTGAGTTCGTGTAAGTTTATTATTGAAGGGGCAACCATAGATTCTCGAATGAGATTTATCTGATTATAAAATGAATAAGAATATTTAGGTAAAAATTGACTTAGTACAATTTCTTTGTATATATAAAAGCGTGAATATAAAAAATTCTTTTAACTGATGAAAATTAATGTTGTTCATAATATTACTAAATTGATATCGCAAATATTTTTATCATTAATAAGATTACTTTAGTTTATAAATAAGAAGTTTAACTCCATTAAAACACTTCATTAAATGGATTAATTTGATAATAAATAAAAAATTAAAGCTTTATATAAAATTATTTTATCTTAAAAGTTTTAATTTTTACTATCTTCAAAAATTAAAAAAGATAATTTGATATAAATAAATAATAGTTAAATTTTACACTAATTTTTTATCTGCATAATCAATTTTGTATTAATATTGAAAATAATAAATTTATAATAATTTAACATAATTTACACATAAAACAAACTTTACATGATGCAAATTTTACCTAATGTACGGTTTATTAATTTTATTTATTTTGAAACATGAAATTACTATTTAAAAATAAATTAAATAACATGGGCACATATAACAAATAACAGTCTAGTAAATACCAATGAAAAAAATGAAGCCAAGAAACTTCTCCTTTTATTTACTTATTTAGAGAAAAGGTTTCTTTTATGGAATTTTTTTTGGTACAAAGCATATTACAATTTAAGAATAATAAAAAAAGACGAGATGTTAAGATTTAAATCTGCTAAATCTCATCTTTTAAAGGTAATGATAAGAATCAACTGAAATAAACTCAAAACTTTTCTTTATAAATTAATATATGAGAATTTAAACTACTATTAGCACGTGATTATTGCCATAGCCATAACCTAAATATGTCAAAGCCTTCTAACTAGGAGATCTATCCCAAATTCGGGCTCCACAACTAAGTTCATGAATGGAGAATGTTTATACTTTGGAGAAAGAGTGAAAACAAAGTTTGATAGCAGATGAGTAAGAAATATCTTGAGCTCCATCATGGCAAAGTGTTGTCCTAAACATGTATGAGGTCCAGCACCAAATGACATGTAAGCATAAGGAACCTTGCCTGCGCCACTAACTCCATTGGAAAACCTTTCGGGGATGAACTTATCGGCATCGGGGCCCCATAGATCTGGGTCTTGGTGTAGTGTAACCAGTGATATCCAAATACCAACTCCTTTAGGCACATTTATGCCTCCAAATTTCACGTCATAGAGTGCTTCCCTGGGCACAATGGCGGCTGGAGAGTAAAGTCGTAGTGACTCGTTGATCACCATTGTCAGCTGCCGTATTAAGACCATTGTTAACTTTTTCCGGTACAGAAATGGTCATAGTATTTGGCCCGACAGGTAATAAATATTAATATTTAAAATTTAAATTTATAAGATATTAATTTTTAAAGATAATTATATAAAATTGAATTAAGACTCGGTTTGTCAATTTATTTTACGATACTAAAATTTTATCTCTTGCATTCATTATCCCTAATCTTTTATTCTAGTTCTACTCCTCCGGTCCTTAATTTTTGAATTTTTCTATTTGAACCCTTGACCTTTAGACAAAAGCACTACAATGAAATCATTTTAAATGGTTAAAAATCTAAAGTAAAAAATTTATATTATTTATAATGTCTTTCGTAGAGTTAGTGTCATCAGTCAATGACACTATCTCAATTAATAAAATAAAAAATTTTGGATATTTATGTTTTTTCACTAAAATTTACTCATTTTTTTAATATTTTTAATTTAAATAAAATAACTGCTCACTAAAAGTCTCTTACTTATTTTTTTTAACTTATTTTTTCTATAATTTTATAATAAAATAAATTTTACCTTCAAAATGAGTGATAAATTCTAGTTATTTAAAAATTAAAACTAAAGTGAAACTTAAAAGCATATACCCAACGATCATGTAATTTACTAACAACTTCAAATATAAAATAAAATAAAAAGTTATAGATTATGAATGTAATTTACTCATTGCTAGACTTACAATTTTCATCTCGCGAAGCATATCGGCATCCGGCAATTGACCTCCACAAATTTCAAGAATCTCTGCACGAACTTTGTCTTGCCACTCTGGATATAAGGCTAGCAGCATCAATGTCCATGCCGCCGACACTGCGGTCGTCTCGTAGCCGGTGAAGTATATGTTTTTGCAATTGTCGATGGCGAAGGTATTCGCTTCTTGCCCTAAATCACTTCTTTCTGCACTTTCAATGATGATTTGTAAGAGGTCCTTCTCAGAATTATGAGATTTTGCTTCCTTTCTTTCCTTTACCACCTTTAAGACTAAAGCACGAAACTCCTCCTCCAATTTCCAGATTCCCCTATTGCTCTTGGTTGGAAGGTATCTGAAAATTTTGAACTCAATATTGATTTCTATTTCTTCACATGGTCTAAAGCCATTAAATATATGAATCAGGGTTTTAAATTATAAACATTTTTTATTTTTTGATCACGTTGCATTTATTTTAATTGTGCACATAATGGCTGCCATTGTGGTGCTGATTTTTTCAAAACTTAAGTAATTATAATGATAATAATAAAAAAATTAATGATTTTAAAAATAATTTATGGTATTTATGATTTTTTATTTATAAAAATAAAAAAAATTCTCTGGTAGTAAATTAAATTTATATATTTATAATTTATATCATGGATTTGATCACTATGAATATAGGTGACAAAAAAACTGAAATTATTAAATAATAATGATAATATTACGCTGTCAGCTATTATCTTTGTGGTCAATTAAATGGTTTAAAGCCATAAAATATGTGAGCTAAAATGGTAAAAGATCAAACCTTATTCCGGGTATCCATTGAAGCAAAAGAATTTTGGCCAAACTTTCTTGTAGAGCTCTAAGCTTAAGGAAAATTTCTTTGCCTTGAGCATAATTGCTTCCAAAACAAGCTTTTAAGATAACATCTCCGGCCAAGCTTCTTGTATAATCATCAATCTTTAACTCTGCAGCTCCTCCTCCACTCTCAATCTTATCATTCAATGACTGGGCAACCGTAAAAGCTGACTCCTCCATTAATTTCATCATACCCTATACACCATTTCAATTAAATTTGATAATATTAAGTACAATTACAAGAATATAATACGAAAAAAATAATTAAAATACATTATAGATGCACGAATATTTTAAAATTTTTGTAATATAAATTATTAACGTATCAAAATTTATATAAATATAAAATACTCTAAATATAATTATAACACAATAAATATAAAGTTATTATATGAAAACACGATTTCGATCATAAATGCAAAAGAAGTTTAAGTAGCAACGTCGAAACAAGATTCTATACCTTGATCTTGTCCATGATGGATTAATAAATTTATATAAAAACAATAATGGGACGTATGGTATTCTAAAACCGTGCTTGGAGTTTGGTGCATAAAACTTTTATGGAACAAACTTTTTTTTATCACTTAATATGTCCGTTAAAGATAAAACAACCTCCTTTTTATATATATATATATATATATATATATACACACACACACACACACCTTCCGTTTAAGTGGGAGATAAATAGTCCCACACAACATTTTAAGCTACCAATTATGGATAAACATCATATTTATTGTAATTATAGATATAATATTATTATAATCAAATACGATGAATATTTTTTTATAAAAAAATCAAAATTATATAATAATGATTGTTATATAATGCTGTGACCGTTATTTAAAACTTAAATCAATACCTTGACCTTGTCCATGAAGAATTCAGGAGCAAGTATTTTTCTTTGACGTGCCCAAACATGACCGTTGGAAGCTATAATGCCTTCGCCAAGCATAGCATCATGGTGGTGATGGGAAGGCCTTCCGAAATCGAATGAAGTGCATGTGCTCAATTCCTTTAACGCATTCGGATGGTTCATGTGCAAGATCGGTAAGTTCCCCAAAGAAGACACAAATGTCGGACCTGTCAAAACTCAACAAGTAAAAACTTCAAGGAATCGAAATTTCTCGACCAAAGAGATTAAAGTTCTGACTCTTCATTTGTAGAAAGTATTTGTGTTTACGGTTTAAACATCCAACCCAAAAAATAGGTGGAGAGGTCCAATAGGTAATCATGATTCAACTGAGGTAAGATAACACAAGTTTAACAGCCCATCACCTGGTAGGTCTCCTTTGTCCCGTGTACACATGATGAGAGTTATTATCTCGTATCGATTATATTAAGCATTTAATTTAAAATCAATTGACAACTGATAGAGAGATCTAATTTAAATATAAAATCACATGTAATCCATGATTTAACTGATATAAAATAATATCATTTTAGCACAACATATATTTAGATATACGTATAAAAATTTGACCTTTTAAAAACCCTTCAAATATATAAAAAAAGTTAAAAATATAAAATATCTATTTCGTACGCGTACGTATGTCCAATATTCATGTCCAAGTCCAAAAAATATAAAGAAAAGAAGATTGGAGGGTTGCATGTTAAAATTGAATATTAAATACCGTATTGTTTTCTCCATTTAACAAGGTAAGGAAACACAGCAGCAGCACAGTTGTGAGTTATAACTTGTTGTCCAGCTTGTTGGGGCAACTTTGAGCCCTTAAATCTTGTGCTCATCATTTCCCACATATTTTCCAAGCAACAAGGATGGTGGAGGACCATTGATTCCTTGCTTTTCAAGCTTGGAACGAAGCCTTTTAGGCTTCAATATCAGAGCGTCGACCAGTCTTGCAAGCAAGCTAAAGCTTACAAGCAACAAAGTGCTAAGCAAGACCCTGATAAACAGCTGGTCCATGTGAATCTTAGCTTCTTAATCAGTGCAAAATTTAAGTACTCTCTCTCTTTTGCTACTTTGGTTTATAAAGACAAAAAACTTTTATATTTAGCAAATATTTTTGTCGTTTAAATTGAATGGTATGGTTAGTTGTTAGGTCTAGTAATGACGCTGTCGTTATGTCATGAGATTTCAAATAAAACATTAGGGATTTCATTTCAACTTTTGTAAGGATTGGACAATTATTTATGAGCTGGGCTTAAGGATGATAGCGGATAGTGCAAATTTAAATATTTGTAGTTATTTAATTTATTTTTTTGTAGATTTAGATATTATGAATTTGAATCATATTTGGATTCAGATATTATAATTACTATCAACTATAAATTTAGAGCCGATGAGGAAATGAACCGTTAGATATTTACATTATCCGAATCCACATTACCCATGCCAATAGTGGATTTAGATAACGAATTATCCAAATCCGTATTTATAAAATACAGAAAATCTATACTTAATGTAAGACTCAACCTTGACTTTCTAGCGTAACCATTAGATATTTTACCTGATGAGCTAGTCTTAGATTTTAAAATGATATATGCAACTAAAATTAATTTATATATTAAGTATAATTATAATTTAAAAAATATTTTTTAAATAAAATATAATAATAAATTAATTATAAAACTAAATTAATTAATTGTGTTAAATATATGTAAATTTTAAAGATATATCATATTTTAAAAAAAATATTCGATGATTTAATCAGTTTAATTAATTTAATCACTCTAATTACATAAATATACTTATTATATAACATAATATGATATATTTTATTATATGCATGATATTATAATACAATTATAGACTTATTGTATATGATACAATATATATTAACTAAATACTATATATAATTGTAATAATATAGATTATATATATGACTACTAAATATTTATATATTATAATATAACAACATATTATATATTACAATATCAATAATCATATACTTATGTGTAATTAGAATACAAAATATTTTATAATAATATTATATTTAAATAATATATTTAAATATTATATATTATATAACATTATTTGATATAATATAATATTAAAATAAGAGGAGAGATCTACTTACGATAGTATAAAACTAAATACTTACATAACTTTTTATAAAATTACTATTTTGAAAAACTGACCATTAAATTTAGCAATATAATTATTTTCGTCATGTACATAAAATTTCAAATGACTCCAATATCTCTATCATATCAATTGATAATATTATTTTTTTAGTATATCTTTAACAGTTAGAAATTTTTAATGTTTATTAAATTAAACTTATACATCTCTTCTCTTCCATTCATGAATCATGATTACTCTACAATGAAAGAGTTCTCATTGAATACTATATATAGTCAACATTTCAATATTTCTCCATCAACATACACTCCAAAACAACTGTTCAAAAAGTTCAATTTGTGTTGGATAAAATGTCCTCCAACAAGTGATGAGAAATATGGTTGTTACTGTCACAAAACCAGAAGAAAAAAGATGAAAATTGATAATTTGACTAGAAGAGTGTATTATAGCTACAAAACTCATTAATGAAGATGTGATGCCAAAGCACTTATCTGTGTAAGTCAATTATTCCAGTAATATATTGTTGATGGTTATACAGCTATGGAAGAAGATTGTTTGAGATGGATTATACAAAATGAATAACTTTAAACGTAATTTCATGTTCTTCAACATTAAAAATTTAGTTTTAAATAAATTTTTAGGTAAAGTATGACACATTATTGAAGTGTAGCCTTTTGACGTATGTATGATTTTCTTCTTGAAATGAATATATATGTGATTACATTATTTATATTACTTTGATTTTAGATATAAGATGTATTATTGATAATTATAATATAATTTAAAATATAAAATAAATTTCAAAGCCGTGCAATGCATTAATATGATGCCTAGTATATATAAAAGAGGGATTTGCTTATATTAATAAAAAAATTAAATTAATTTTACATGTTTTTCTAATTTTTTTATATGATTAATATTTTACTTAACAAATCAACCGTTAGATTTAGCAAATAGAATTGTACTAGTCATGCACGTAAAGTTTTAATTCGATCTGGTATTTTTATAATATTAATCAAGAATACTAATTTTTTCTAATATATGTTTAAAAATTAAAAAATTTTTACATTAAACAAATAATTAAATATTTTTAATTTACTTAAAACTTGATCTACATAATGTACATAAATATAAATCTCATAATAAGTTTAGAAAACTTGATATATAAAATGAGATATAATTGGACACTGCTTAGTTGGGCTTTACGTCACACAGATATTTCATTGATCAACTTGTCTATATTTCTTTGGCTTCACACTACTAAATTAAGGAAAAACTATATACATAATTGAAACTGTGTACAACATTATACATTCTTACTTGATGTAATTAATTTAGCGTGGCGAATGGTCGGCAGGCAAACAAGTAGAAAATTAGAATATGATATCCTAAAGATTAGACTACATTAAAATATAATATGTGACTTGGCATGAAACATGTGCCTTAGTCTAGTTAAGGTGTAAACAAGAGTTTGATTCAAAATAATTTTAAATTTGATTTGGTTATTATCGAGTTGAATTTAAATTCAAATAATTTAAATTATTGAGTGAGCCATGTTTAATTGTCTTAATATCAGAGTTGAGTGATTCATGAATCCAATTGTTTTTTTTAATTTTTTAATACATATTTTTATTAGTAATAAAAAATCTCAGTTAGAATTAATGTACTAATAATCGAATTTAAAATCGAGTATGAAAATTTAACTTTTTTTATAAAGAAATAAGCTTAATCGAGTAATTTACTTTTTATCTTGAATTAAATTTAAACTTTAAAAATAAAATTCAACCTCAAATCAAATTCTCTACTATAAGTCTTGATCGAGTTTAAACTCGAACAAGAACTCAAACATTTAATTACTTAAAGTTTGATTCAGCTAGATTATAAAATTAGTCTAAGAGTTAATATTGAAGTTTTCTTTTGGCATGCTATATATATATATATATATATATTCACTTAAAATTAAACTTTACCCTCAATTGAAGCAGTAATGGCTTTTCACCATAATCTTATTAAATTTTATACGTTATATATAGATTTTGATATATTTATATATTCTTATTATATTATATTTTAATTTTTTTCGTATTTATAGTGTGTATGTAATTGGCAAGTCTAATTGACATTTTTTAAATCGTTTACAACGTGACAAGCAATTGTAATTTTTTTAAAAGTTTTTTTAAAAGTAATTATCACATGTTGTATTTGTTTTTTTTTTTTTGCTATAATTATATTTAGAGTATTACGTATATAAAAATTTTGATTTGTAATATATAGATTTTGACACATTTATATTGTGCTAGTGTTTTTTTTTATGTTGTATTATATTTTAGTTATGTTTACATACTCGTACATTCTTGTTATGTTAGTGTTATTTTTTTCATGTTTTACAATATTTTAATTTTTTTTATATTTGTGTTGTGTCCAAAATTATCAAATTCATATGTATTTGGTTTAGGTGGTTAATTTTGGAAATGGATCTTAAGTTTCAGGATGGGGCAGTTCAAGTTGAAGGGATTTTTTTTATTTCAAGATCATGTTTAGTTGCTAGAACTCAAATTAAGTTCAGGTTCGATGTATCAAATAAAGATATTTGAAGATTGATTTGTGATTGTGGTTGGGCCAACCCAAATTTTTATTTAATTAAAAATAATAAAATAATATTTTTTTCTTATTTTATTAGTATAAAATAATTATTTTATTTTTCATTAATTCATTTAGGATAAACCAAAGAAACCGGTGAATGGATTAATTTCACATTTAAAGCCCCAACTAAATTTGCTTTACTTGATGAGATCTTTCACCAATAAAATTTAATTCCTATGTACGACTCACCAGCACCCTTTACCACTATTTTTTTTTTTCAAAATTGTAAATTGTGGGTCCATATTTTATGATAGCAATAGCAATTCGATTTAATTTATATTATTTTAATTTTTTATTTTTTTAAAATATTTATATTAAATATATATTTTAATAAAGGTATAAAGTATGATTTTTTAAATTATAAAAATATTTTAAAAAATTAACATACTTTTATAGGATTAATCTATATTACCTTAACTCCTAATATATTACTTCATTAAAAAAAAGTCAATAAAAGCATTAGTTATAGGTCTATTTATGGAGGATAATAACTTAAGCTTGCTTTTATAATATTTTTTCCTTTTTTTTATAATTTAAATCAAAATTCGTTTGCTTTTAGTTACAAATCACTATTATTTTATTTTGTAAAGTTTTAGTTGATGTGAAAATTATTGGATTATTATTGAGTATCTAAAGAATATTTTTTTAAAGTTATTATTAATACGTTAGAAATAAAGAATAAAATTAAAAATTAAATTCAAAACTTAATTCAATTTATTCATATAATCACCTTTAAGAGATAAAATCAAGTAATTTTAACATTTGAATTCGACCATTTACAGTATATTCTATTATTTCATTTTACAAAGTTTTTTATACCAAAGAGTAATTTATTAGCCAAATACTTCATTTTCATTATAACTTGTAGAGTGGAATAATTTGTAGCCTGCTAACATTGCTTTCAATAATGCTGAGAATTAGTGGACTGTGAAGCAAAATTCAATATAGTTTGAATGTCCAAGCTACCTTCTTTCTATATTTATTAAATATATTGCCAAAAACTAACTGAAATACACAGCATGGAGGAATCAGAAAATGAATGGCCACCAGCAATATGTCATTGAATAAGTGTTGCAAATATATAAATACAGATTACGAATTCACTTATATTAATATAAAATTAAAATATTTGTATATATATATAATTTATATTTATTTAATTTGATTGTTGTTGTAAAAACTTTTTGTTTGGATTTTCATGAACTATTTTCAAAAATAACAACCATCACTAAGACCGCTTGCTCATACTTGGGACTAACATGGATCATCTCTAACTAAACGAAGAATGATCAAGAGTCAAAATAAAATGTAACATCAAAACATGTCAAAGGTATCATCAATACCTTACCCTAAAGATATCGACTCATACCCAAACTCCCAACTCCCAATTGTCAAAATTTTAAATATTAAGGTTGGTGTTAATACCTCTATCTTAAAGTCAGTTACTTGAATCATACATTTAAATTATTTTATATTTTAAATTTTTATTTGAAACAGTTAAAAAAATATGTAATATTGAAAACTTGTCATTATTGCTTTTTTTTTTCTTTTTATTTATAATTTTATCTGACTAACTTAATTAAATAGAGATCATTTCACCTATATTCTTTTTATAATCTTACAGTTATTTAATCATAAATAAAATTATGTAAGAACTCACCGCTATGAACCATGAATTTTATCAAATATTTTTTTGGCCCATGTATAATTCAATATTATGATTGATTAATTATACTATAATATCGTTTCAATCTTAATTTATCTGTTTTGTTGTTTTCAACCAATATTTTTAATATTTTTTTTTGGGATAAGCATTTCAACCAAAGTTTGCATTGTTGATGTGATGTCTTTATTTTAGAGGAATACGTTGGAGCTGATTAATATAATATTTATAGAAAAAGTGCAATTAATAAATTTTTTTAATTAAATTTAATAAAAGTAACGTATCAAATATAAAAAAAAATTTTTGTAATAAAATAATTTTCAATCGGTACTATAGGCATTGATTAATCATATCCTATTTTATAAAGAAACTATTAACCGAGGCTTAATAAAATTGATTAAACTTATATTTATAAAAAGAAATATGCAAGAAATGAATTTTTTTAAATGTTAACAAAAATAATGTATTAAATGAAAAAAAAAAAGTTAAATAGTAATTAAACATTCTTAACTAAGCTATAGGAAGCAAACCTTTTTAAAAATTTCATTACACCTCACTTGTATTTATCCAATCGATGACTTCAATTATTTGTAGCGAGCAAACATAGACAAGCAACGAATCTAGACTATGATATAGATTGGATATATATACCATTTTTAAAATATTTAAATTTAAATTTAAATTTACTTAATTTTATTTTCAAAATTACTTAATAAAATTTCTTTTAAAATTAGTGACTTTAAAAATACTTTTCGATTTTAAGAAATTCAAAAGAAAATTTTTTTTCATTTAGTCATCTTAGCTAGTAGGTTAGTACTAAGTGAGTATTGTTTTCATTTTTTAGGGCAAATTTTCAATGAAGTTGTTAAGAGACTTTGGTAAATTTTTCTAAAAAAATGGACTCATGATAGTGAAATAAAATTAAAAAAATAATTATCTATTGGAAATTTAGTTAACGAAATAAATGCGTACTATACAAAATATTAATTGAAAAGAACATTTATACTTGAAATTTAGATGATTTTTGAAAAATAAAAAAATTATCATATTTTCAATTAAAACTCGGTTAATTGATTAATTTAACCGAAATAATTTCAATACGTTAAATAGCAAATCTTTGGTAATTTAATTTGATAAACGATTAAAGAAAATAAAATTTTGATTAATTTGATTAATAGTTATTCAATTCGATTATCGTCAAATGAACAATTTTATAGAGAGCTATATCTCTTAAAAATCGTGTAAACAAACTTACCTTAACACCAAATTTATTTAAAGAAAATCTTCAGAACACTACTTAACAAAAACTCTTCAATTATCCTTAACCAATTTTCCTAACAGTTCGATAAATCAAATTAGAATAAAAACTATAAATAAAAGTGGGTGAAATTAAGTAGCTTTAGGAAAGAAGATTTTTCATATTATTATGCAAATATATATGATAAAACGTGACAGCAAATCTGTTTGACTATTGGACGATTCTCTTATTATTTTATTAATTTTTTTATCGATAAGTGTATTACAAAATTTAAAAGAATTAAAAATTATTTCCAAGAGTTGAAATTCTTCCTTAACAATTTTATTCTAAAACCATATTTCTGAAAAGTTTTGAAGATAAAATTCATCTTTAATTCTGTTAAATTAAGAACGATATTGATTTTTAATACTGCCAAATTCAAGATAAAGAAAATTACATATTTTATCGTCATTTTTACTCTTATCTAAAAACCTCTTATTTTATAGTGAATCCACTTAAAACCTTAATAAATAATAGACTTGCATGTTGTATGTTATTGGTAATTTATTTAATATTATGACAACAGCTACATGGTTAAATACCATTATTAGTAAGAAAAGCAACTAGTCTTATGGAAACAAAAACAACATATTTTTGCCACAGCAAAACCAAACAATGACA
>JBBYHK010480760.1:0-11619 GCA_038382065.1 Adansonia grandidieri | reverse complement strand
TATATATATATTCAGACTCTATAGGAAGTGATCAGGAAAAGCACTAATCCTCTCGAAGTAAAGACTATTCAAGATTATATATGTAATGTAGGTGAATTCATGATAAATGTACATTTGTTAAAGCCACTCAAGTCAGCAATTCATTTTCGGCCACTGTGCAACCAAATCATCCTAAGCCTGTTTTCCTTTTATTTGCTTAATAAGCATTGGCAAACTACACCAACCTTCCTGTATATAAAGACATTTAAGGTGCCCCTGCACTTCATTCAAAATTATCGAGTTCTTCTCTTTCTGCTTAGTGCTTGTAACAGTATTGCATTGCATCACATTACAGTCGTAGTCATGGCTTTCGCCCGTCCCTTGTTCACTGCCTGCTGCTTGCTTCTTTGTTCATATTTTGTCATTGCTTCGACCAATGACTATAGTCATGATTCATCCAAAAACCAAGCATATGGTTATGGTGTAAAAACCAGAAGGAGAAGAACAGCCTAATTATGGCATAAAACCCACGCCAACGGGAGATGAAAGGCCCGAGTTTGGAACAAAGCCAGACTTCTACAAAACCGCAGCCAGAAGACGAGGAACAGCCTGATTATGGCACAGAACCAGTTTACCGAACACATCCGGTAAAGCCAGATTTAGAAAAGGAGGAAAACCCTGATCATTATGGCAAAGAGCTTCCAGACCTCTATCCACCAAAGCCTGAAGAAGTTCTCCCCATTGGGGTTGAAGGGCTTGTTTTATGTAAATGAGATCCTAAATCTTATCCAATTCAAGGTACGTAACATATTCGACAGACACTTGTTATTTAAGCATTCATATTAATTGATTTAGACCCTGTCGTTTCACATTACAATCGTTGTATTATGACATTAATTTTAAGACGGTCAATAATTCAGCCATGTTCTTTTCCTTTGATAAATTTCTTTCTATGAACACAGGAGCTTTGGCAAGGATAACCTGTCGAGCTGTTGACGAGAATGGATACGAGAAACGTTACTCAGTTTGCAGCGGAAAAACTGATGCAAAGGGTTACTTCTTTGCAACATTGTCTCCACTAGGCTTTGACGACGTCGATGATCAGTTGGTCACCAAGCTCACAGAGAGCAAGGCATTTCTTGAAAGCTCTCCACTAGAGATCTGTAATGTTCCGGTGGATGTCAACAAAGGCACTAGTGTCGCTCCTCTTTCTGATTTCCGTGTTCTCAATCAGAAGAGGATGAAGCTTTACTCCGTGGGACCTTTCGTCTTCACCTCTGAACCTAACTCAGACTCTAATGGTTACTAAACAGCTTAATTTTTTATTTTAAATCTTAAAATTTCGTCATGTGTTTGAGTATTGATGGGAAAGGCAAGTGAGTTGATACTTTTATATGTCTTTATTGGTTTTTTCTTTCTTAAATGGATTTGTCATTCTTATCTAATCATGATTTCGTTGGTGGGCTAAAGATTTTGTAACTTGTAAAGAGCTTAATTTGCTCTGTTAATAATTTCTAAATATGTTTTTCCTTGGCATGTTAATTTTTAATGCTTCTGTTTTACTTCTTTCTTTTTTATTATTAAACAACTACTTGCATTTCACAAAAAATAGCGTTATTCAGTAACAATAATCATTTATCACCTAAGTTCTCAGAAAAACTAATGTTTATTTAGGCTGCTTACCAAAATATATATATATATGTATATATATGAGCATTGACTCAATTTGTAGGCAGCGTGGCATGATCCTATACATGTGCAAAGATTTGTGACAGCATATTAAGTTATTAACAAGATCAACATATATAAGTCATAATATATTCTTTTTGAAGCTAAGAAATAATAGTTGATAATATATATATATATATATATATGAAAAACTAAGAGATAATAATAAGAATAAAAAACAATACCCAAGCAAGCAGGGAAGTGTGGTTTTGCCCGAGCCAAACTATGATGTTGATTTTGGCACCAAATGACAGAAATATACTTCCATAAAAATAACGAAGAGTAAAAAGGAAGTTGAGTTGCTGTATATAAATTGCAAATAATAGTGTATCAGAATTTAACAAAATTAACGAACATAAGTAAAAAATAGCGACGAATATTAATAATCAGCTACCACCTTTTTTTTTTTAACGCAAAGACTGAAAATTCGATGGAAGAACGTAAAAGAAGAAAGAAGGGAAAAAAAAAAAGGGAAAGGAAAGGAAAATAAAGAGAACGTAAAGTTAAAACGTTACATAGCCGTTGAAGTAACAGGATTAAGTTAGTGAAAAAAAATTGTGAACAAATATAAATGGTTTAATTGTTTTAAGTTCTGAAGAAATTAGGATCATGTTAGTGAATAAAAAATTTAGTAAGAAGACAAAAAAAAAAAAAGACATTGTTTGAAATTTGGGTTCAATTGGGTTGTAATAATTAGTTTAAAAACCTATTCCAGCCTATTTAGCTGCAACGCAGCCGATCAACGGGGTCATTGGTGGGCAATTGGGCTTCAATAGTCGTCCATGTGTGCAAGAGCTATCGCAGTGAGTAACATGTCAGTTAATTTGATTCAATTCTCGAACATTAGAAACTGTAAAGACATGCATGTATGTAAGGGAGTTGAAGATAATCCTTAATTAAAGGAAAATTATTATTATTTCTACAAATATTTTTATTTAAGATTAAAGAAAGAAAATATACCAATAAAACAAACGAGATGATGTTTTGTTTTTTGGGGTGGCGCCAAAAGGAGCCTCCCTCTAAGCATTATTCATGTACATTAGAATTAGATTAGTGGCACCCAAGTCTAGAAATCAGGTTGCGATCGTGCACCCAAGTTCATTTCTACATTTTTTAATTGCTTTCCTTCCTAATCTTAATCATCGGTAAGTGTTGTTTAGTATAACCAATTTCCCTATAAATTGCAACGGTGGCAGCCCCTGCTCTTCATCAATCCACTTATATTTCTCTCTTTCTTCTTCTAATTTATTTCATTGCAGAGTTTATATTAGTAGTCAAATCATGGCTCGCTCCTGTCTCTCCTTGGCTTTCTCATTACTTTTATTGTCTTTGCTAGTCATTGCTTCCGCCGGTGATGATTCTTCTAAATATGGCTTTGATGGAATACCGGCTGACAGCCCTCAAGCAAAGCCTGATGCTGATGATTCATCTAAATATGGTTTTGATGGAATGCCGGCTGACAGCCCGCAAGCAAAGCCTGATGCCAATGATTCGTCCAAATATGGTTTTGATGGAATACCAGCGGACGGCCCGCAAGCAAAGCCTGAAGGAGAAGAGAAGTCTCATTATAACACAAAATCAGACTACAGCAAGCCTGAGCCCCTAGACAATGAAAAGCGTGATTATGGTAAATCAAAGCCTAATTATGGTACAAAAGAAGACATCTACAAGCCAAAACCAGAAGAAAAATCCGAGGAAAAACAAAGGCCTGCTTACGGCAGGAAACCATTTGTTGTTAAACCAAAGCCAGAAGGTGAAGAAAAGCCTTACTATGGCTCACAACCAGAAGAAAGTGAAAATCGTCCCTCCATCGGTGTTCAAGGGCTTGTTTTATGTAAATCGGGTTCCAAGTATTCTCCACTTCAAGGTAAGGTCTATTCGGGCAAGTGTTCCAATAATAATCCGTTTTGTATGTTATTTTTTATGACTAATTTGTTGAATAACACTGAGTCTAATTTGGGTTCATATTTGTGCTCCAATTTGTTTGCATGAACAGGTGCTTTAGCAAAGATAACATGTAAAGCTGTTGATGAGGTTGGGGTCGAGAAAACTCTTTCCATTTGCAGCGAAGCAACTGATGCAAAAGGTTACTTCCTTGCTACATTGTCTAGTTTAGATCACGTCGACAAGCTGAAGCTTAAAGAGTGCAAGGCGTATCTCGAAAGCTCTCCATTGGAGAACTGTAAAGTTCCCACGAATGTCAACAAAGCCATTGATGGTGCTCTTCTTTCTGCTTTCCGTGTTCTAAAGGAGAAGAAGATGAAACTATACTCGGTTGGGCCTTTCTTCTACACTTCCGAAGCTACATCAGCCCCTAATGGTTACTAAATGTCAATTGTTTCTTCATGACTAATTAAACAATCTAATTTCTCCCCAATTTTTATCTTCCGTTTTGAAGTTGGAGATGGCAACTTGAGTTCACTCTTTCTGTTTTTCTTTTATGTTTTTGGTATTGAATGTTGTTGTTTGGTGATGCTTTCATTGGCTGGCTGGAATTGAAGCCTCTGCCGGGATTTGTAATGAACTTGGCTCTATCAATTATAACGTTTTGAATATCATTATTTTAGTACTTATTCTGCAGTGCAAAAGATTACTTGCATTAAAAAGTGAAAAATTGCTCAGCTATTTATCTTACAAAAGCTCCCAATCATATATCCAATAAATAGAATTCTCAAAAATAACAGCTTGAGTAAAAATAAGTTCGGTATTTATTACTATTCAAATTGATTGCAGTCGTCGGAAGCATGCCTTTACTTCACCCAAAACAAGCTGTGTTGGATAGGTTTTGCCTAATGGGCTGAAATTAAATTCCAGAATAATATGAAATAAGAGAAATTAATAATTCGGCAGGTTCAACCTAGCTAGTTATAGATTTTTTTTTTGGTGGATGCAAAGGCTAGGGTATTAATTAAGCCTTACTCTTTACATGTTTCTCGGTTTGCAATTTCATATAATTAAAACATGGCTCTCACCCATTTGTTCTTAAATCTGCACCCACTCTGACTCTGCTGCTTTTTCCATCACTTTATCATCGTCTCTGTTATCGATTGTAGTCAAGGCTCTGAACCAGACCATGGCTACTCAATGTCAGAGGAAAAAGAGAAGCCACTGCCTATTGGGCAAATGGCGTCGAAGGGCATATTCTATGTCAGTCAGTCACTTCATCTGTAACCGATTCAAGGTGTGACCTCTACATCCATTCTTTCAATGTCTACAATCTCTAATCGCATTCTTTTTACATGTAACTACGTTAGTTCAATTTGCAGCTGACAGTGATTTTTTTCCTTTTTTTTTTAATACCTTCTAATAAGGTGTATGATTCATTTGAATTAGTTTAAGAAACTACTTTATTTACCATTAATGAAGTTTTTAAAATTCATAATGAAAATTAGTAAAATAATATATATTTCTTAAGATATATTTAAAAAATAAATAAATCATGTAACATTTTAAAAAAATATTTGTGAGATTAAAAAAAAAATTATATTTTCTATGTGTAAAAAGCAAACTCTTTGCATTTTTAAGGCCTTGTAGGTAATAATTTTTGCATATATAACAAGAACAATGATGTACTCCCTTAACTTTAGCAGAATAGACATAATTTACCAATGCAACCACCATATGTGCTAATAATATTATCCAATTCTATTGGATATGACATAGTTGGTAGACCAAACGCCATATTTAACTTCCGAAGATGTATTTTGGCTTATATTTATGCCCAAGAAATTAAAAAAAAAAAAAAAAACTGGGAGTGCACCTTCTAAAATAATTTCTTAGCTGCTATAAAAGGTCGAAAGTCAGCGAGCTGATGGGGAATGGGACAAACATCCATTTTCTGTATAAAATCTTCAAGATGAACAAAATTAATGAATCAGTAAAAAAAATAATTAAAAAAAATACTTGCTTATCAAATTAGTATGATTTCTCTATAGCTTCGCACGTCGCATTTAGATATATAATTCGAGCCTTTTTTTTTTTAAAAAAAAATAATGCATGCATGGTTGATTATTTGGTGCTCACCGGCAACGATGCTCTCTCTCTCTCTCGATCCATCGTGCATCCAAGTCTTTCCACACCATCCATTTATGTATTTTTATACCCTAATGCATAGCAACATCGTCCTTTCTCTTTAAAAGGCCAACGTTATATGTATATATATAGCCCTATATATAGACCACCAAGCAAGTATTGATCGATTCAAAAAATATTAAATTCCTTCTCTCTACTCGATCAGGACCCTGAAAATGGATCTTAAGAATTTGTTATTCTCTGCAACTTTTATGCTTCTTTCGTCACTTTTAACTACTGCTTTTGCTAATGATGCTGAATACAACCCCAATACCAACCTTCAGAACCCAAATTATGAAAAAGAAAGGCTTCTCTCCACAGTGATTGCTGTTCAAGGCATTGTTTATTGCAGATCAGGAAGTAAACTCATCCCGCTTGAAGGTAAGTAATTCCCAGTTCTTTAATTTCCCAAACCTTAAATTCTATGATCCATTACCTGGCTAAGATAAATTAGTAAAACTATAATTAATTAGGCGAATTGTGCTACAACTGAAATTAAAATCATGTAAAAAGAATGATGCGAGAAAATCATCGTATGTAGTATGTTACTTTTAACTCCACAAACTGAATCAAAGAGTTACGTTTTTATTGTCGATGATTCATCAAAATACCATCTATATATCATATGTTAATTAGCATTAAAAAATTTGCTATAGTGCATTTATAGTAGTATCTGTTTTATGGGTGTAGGTGCAGTGGCGAGGATAACCTGTGAGGTTGTGGATGAGTATGGTTATGAAACAGAGTCTTTGTCAATCTTGAGTTGCGCAACAGATGCGAGGGGCTATTTCATTGCAACGCTATCTCCTTATGAGGTCAAATATCACCGTAACCGGAGGCTTACAGATTGCAAGGCTTTCCTTGAACTCTCTCCCTCAGACACTTGCGATGTTCCCACTGATGTCAACAAAGGCATTTCTGGTGCTCCTCTTGCCTCTTTCCGTCGACTTCGAGACAAGAATATCAAGTTATTCACCGTTGGGCCTTTCTTCTTCATTCCGGAGCAGGAGGTTAAATCAATCCCCGATGGATATTGAACTAACTTATCTATATATATATATATATAGACACACACACGCACACGCACACACATATGATCAACCAGAAAAAATAAAACAAAATAAAATGATCATTTTTGTCAATTAGTTCTTTTGGGGTTGGGATTCTATCAATAACAAATTTAATACTTTGCTGGGCTTGCCATTGCAAGGCGATTTGCTTAATTAACTTCTGTAAAAGTTACAACTGTTCTTATTTGTATTGGAGAAAATTTATTTAAATCCAAGTTAATTACTTCTCATTACTTTTCCAACTAGTCATCACTCGTCACCATTAACACCAGCACACCGCAAAATAATATATGCTTTTAACAGTCTACAAACTTTTATCTTTTTATTTTTGGGTAATTGTAATTTGCAATTTCATTAAATTTTTTAAAATGTTAATTAGCTCAGATAAGTAGAATTCTTTGCTTTATTGTTTTTCCATTAAGTACAATTTTTTGTTACTTATACCAAGTACCTAAATTTGCATCTAAACCAAAACTATATTCGAAAGGGACATAGAGTCCATACGACTCCCTAGTACAGTAGTTCCTTATATCAGGTTATTAAGACCCTTTGCGTTTGGGATTACGACGAGGCTTTAAACGTCCTAATTAACCCATTTCTCCAAAAACTAGGAATAGGATTCGGTTGATGAAATAAAATATCAGTTTGAGAACGATTTTTTTCTACTGCATTGTTGTAACAATGGCTGTTTCATTTCTTCTTTTTTTTTTTTTTTTTTTTTTGAGTTATAATCATTCGCTTGGGTTACGTATCGTCTGGGGAGGTGAAAAGAACGGAATCTCCAGAGAGGAGCGGGTGTCAAGCAAATTAAGATGCTGGAGTCTGCCCAAAGAATTAATTGAAGTCCGCTTCAAGCTCCGATTTTGATACTTTACTCCTTTCAGGGTGAACACCCTCACCTTCTACCTCTCTCTTCCCCCCTTCAAGAATAGAATCCCTTTGCCATTTTTTTAAGCCCAGAATAAGACAGAACAAGAAATATTAAACCAAACAAACTCTCCCAGGAAAAAAAATAACAGTATGGAGAAGCGCCAGAGGAGTTTTCGACCAGGGAGAAAGGAAGTTCAGATAAATAATTCTGGTGGCAGCGGCATGGAAGGGGTGGTTGTGTTGGGTGGAGCCTTGGCTCTTGCAAGCCTAGTAGCTGCTTTTACGATCAAGAAAGGTAACAGGCAAGAAGACAATATGGAAACAACGAATTTGGCAGCTGTCAATTCTTGCAGGCAAGAAGAAGATGGAACGGAAGGGCTAGGCTTTATCCTTCAGGAGGATTCTACATCAATTCTACATCTAAATTCATGGTGAGTATTTCATATTCGACCGTAGAATTTGGAGTTTGGAGGAAATAAAGGAATGCTCGTGGGAAAATTAGAGCCCAATATATATGGTTCCACCAAGTTTTACATTCGAAACTCTTGATTATTCTATGATGATATAAACAGTTTGCGTTGCATGTACGAATTTATTAGACTACAGTTTGCCTGTTTCTTTCTTAAATAATGTGTTTGGGTGGGTTATTTATTTGCAGTAGCACAAATCATGGAACATCGAAGATTCATATCACCCCAATTGAAACTTCCGAATTGGTCTCGACACAAAGTTTGATCACCCCGGTAAAGAAAAAAATATATATTGACTTGCTTTGCTGGTTTGGAAGTTATATTTTGTTTATACATATATACTAAGCAATAAAAGGGATTTTTTATTTTTTTAAAATTCCTATATAATCTGACCCAAAGCACGATCAACTCTGAAAAGTTGCCACTTGTTGGGTTCTTTATATTTTCTATTTGTTTTATTCAGGAAGAGAATACGATGCAGTGCGAAAGAGAGGATTCTGTAAGTAGTCACCAAGAGATTCCAATCCATGATAAGGAACAAGAAAGCATTGCAAAGACCGGTGGTTATGGCGATTTTGAAGAGATTTCAGTACCAGTAACTGACGATAAACCAATGAACGTGGTCAAGAATGAGAGCGATGACTCTTGTGTAGTGGAAACCATTGAAATAGAGATAGAGGATCGGGGGGCAGTCGATTCAGATGCAGAACAGTCGACGGTTGAAGAAAAGTCAGCACTGCAATCTTCTTTGTCATCGACAGAAGAGGAGAAATCATCATTTTCATTTTCAAGGGGGGAAGAGGAGGAAGAAAATTCGCTTATGCAATCATCCATTTTAACAGAAGAAGAAGAAGAAGCAGAAAATTATTCGCCAATGGCATTGTCAGTTTCAAAGGAAGAAGAAGAAGAGGACGAATACTCTCCGTTGCAATCATCAGTTTCAACGAGTGAAGAAGATGAAGAAGAATATAATTCACTCAGGCAATCATCAGTTGCAACTGAAGAAGAATATTATCCAAGGCGATCATCATTTTCAACGGAAGAAGAAGATGAAGAATATTCACCAACACAATCGTTATCTTCAACGGAGGAGGAAGAAGAAGGAGAACATTCACCAATGGAAGAAGAAGAAGAAGAAGAAGAAGAAGAAGAAGAAGATTCACCATTGCAATCATCATATTCAACAGGGGAAGAATATGGAGAAGAAGAAGAATATTCACTCAGGCAATCATCATTTTCAACAGAAGAATCTGAAGAAGATTCACCAGGGGAACCATCATTTTCAACAGATGAAGAAGAAGAAGAAGAAGAAGATGAGAAAGATGCAAATGTTACAGAGACGGAGGAAGAGAGTTCACAGGGAACATGGAGCTCTTCCACAGATTCTAATGTGAGGCCAATTTGGCCTGCAGAAATGATGAGGGTCCTGTCACCTGAATCCAAACAGATGAATATTAGCCATCGAGTATCTGTAAAGAAATTCGTGGAGAAAGACACAACAACCAATAATGGTAAGAACAAGGAAAGGACTCAGGAGCTTGTCCCGATGAATGGTGAAAAGGAACATTCAGCAAACCGGCAGATTTGGGTTTGGTTAGGTATAGTCCTACCACTGCTGCTTCTGCTTGCCAATTGCTTACTTAAACCTAGCGATCTCTCTAATAGTGTTGCTTTTGTTCCCATGAAATAAGAATTAGTACCGACAGGATAAAAAATGAATAGGTAAATAAACCGTCTGTATATTTCATTTAGCTGAATTATTCGTGTATAAAAATGGTACAAATATTTGTCTAACAGTGAGAAACTAATGAGATCACAACATATTTATTCCTATAAATTACATGACTACATTCATTCCAAAATTTTGTTGTTTCTTTATTTATTTTTTAATATTTTCAGTTTATTATCAACATGGAAAAGAATTTTTAAAAAAATATATTACTAGGCATTTTTAAAAGATTTAACGTTAATAACTAAATGTTTTTTTCTTACTGAATTGAAAAAATGACACTACTCGTTCAAGAGGTACAATCCAAGCAGACATAGCTTTTCACACATATGGCGATAATTGGCATGACAATGAACCAGAGGTTGCCATTGGCTAAGAGAATGTTGAAGGTGGCCAGCAGAAATTGATGTGACAGTTAAGTGAAATGAGAAAAAGAATGGGCTACGACTCACCGGGGATATAGTAGCCCGGAATTGACAAAAAATTGCCGTTTAAAATAGATTCCATTCCCGTCTGCTTGCCTCTACTGCATCAATAACTAGTGCTCCAATATCATAGATCAGTGTTAGCTATTCATATTCAGTCATGTCGGGAAGCAAAACCAAACATTTTTTTTAACATAAAAATGGTTATTAAAAAAATAGCATCCACTAAATATACAAATACAAGCCGCGAGCAAGAGAAGATAGTTCCTTAATTTCTATAAGGAGGAAAAATAGTTTATTTAGATGAAATATATAATTAAGAAACTTGTATAAGTATTCACATCCCATGTTCTATCCTTTTCATGAATGTATCTTTACAAGTGTCTACTCAACTCTAATCTTATCTTTTCTTCTATATACAGTGCCTGATCCAGAGTCAGCTTACTTGACTCCTGGTTTATTTGGTTATGACCATCTAACAAATAGATAAACATTATGGAGTAACAACGCAAAATTTACTATAAGAACAGTGGGGGACAAAACTTCATACCCAAGCTTGTACTTGCTGGGTCAACTAGTTTGATTTATTGGATCCATTTTTTTTTTTTTGAATTAGCACTTAAGGAGTTAGTTTTTCTTTATTAAGCTTGGCCAGCTGCAACCAATAGACCATCCAACAACACCCAGGATTAGATCCACCCTTGAACAAGCATTCACCTGTGAAAGAGACCAGTTGTTCCTCATATCAGCATGTAATTCAACTAGTGACATTTAAAAAGCGTAAACTCTCTCTCACATACACACGTACAGACACAAGGGGCAATCGAATAAAATATATGTATATATATATATATATAAGAAACAAAATAAAATGAAAACTATAAGTACCAAAATTTCAAGGTCGGCTTCAATATGGAATAACATCAGCCATTCATTCCCCTTCCTCTGTCAATCTGAGACTGAAAAAGGAAAGTCGAGATGTTATTGGATTTACCAAACACTCAACAGTCAGAAGTAAACTACCCAATGATAGATGAATTTAAACCACTCACCACACAGGAGCATATGGTGATGCCCACAGCTGCCAATGCTGTGGTGACCTCGGCCATCATTCCTAAAATCATGTTTGAAAATTAAACCATTTAGCCCCCCCAAAAAACGGTCTGATTTCACCTAAAAGGCTGCAAAAACATGGCATACTAAATCTAAATACTCTGGTTAGAATCTCCGCAACAATGTTCTAAGACTGCCAAGTTGGTAGGATGATCAGCAGAAAA
>JBBYHK010480750.1:6641-17868 GCA_038382065.1 Adansonia grandidieri | reverse complement strand
GAGAATATGTGACCCATATTTGTTTTTGTTGTTAAAAGAGGGAGTTCAACAATTTCTTAATTGGGGAACAATGAATGAATCAAAGATGGCTTGGGGGTTACTAGAAAATTGGAGGATATAAGGGGAAAAAAATTCAGGGAGAAAGGAAGAATGTGCAGATAAGCAGACAAAGAAGAAATTTTCTTTTGGTAGCACTAACTTAGTTCACGGTGGTCGAGAGTATTTACAATGTGAATAGTGTTCTTATTCAGCAATTTTCTATTCTATTTCTTTACTCACTAATTACTTTATCAAAATCATGCATGTATGGAATCTGATCCACACTCACAGGTCAGGCCTACGTCTCTCTAAGGTTCCACTTTCTGTAGTAGCTTTGGGGAAAGGCGTGTTAACGCTGTTTTATTATTGAGATTATTGGGCCGACAGCATCGTTTGTGTGGAAGAAGCGCAAACTTGTCCACTATGGCATGCTGATATCGATGACAGATGGAAGGACATCGTTTTGTGTGTGTGTGCGTGTGTGTGTGGACATCATTGGCCTAAATGATCATTACTTTAATCTCACAAGAGTTGTAATACTACTGTGACCGTTTATTAAGGAAGATTAAGACCTCAACATTGCGAGACAAATCTACCAACGAAGTAATTAGATAGTAATTGAGTCGAATTTGAATTCTTTTTTAATCAAACTGCAATTATTTGTGAGTACAGATTTATAGTTTGCACTCCTATTTGCATCAGTAGTTTAATCCTTGAGCACATGATTAGAACACATACAGATAGATTCACTGCAGTAAAATGAATGATTGACATAACATTGTTAATTATTGACATTATGGGTCGACATTACGGGGCATTTTTTGCGTGGAAGAAGCAAAAACTTGGTCCAATTTGGCATGCAGATACTGACGAGTGATGAAAGGACATCATCAATTATCTTTTGTCTGGAAATCACTTGTCCACAAGATCATCATCAAGGAAGACTACGATCTCCTTGTAATATGTTAGGCAGAAACGTTGTGAGACATTTCTTCCAACTTCCATACGTAATTCATCAGCAATTGATATATTTGTTTTAGGAAAATTTAAAAACAAAAAACTAGAAGCTCTTATTTAAAGCACCCGGAGCCTTGAATATCTTCGTCTGATAATCTACAAGTGTTTCCATGATAACCCCGAAGAAGAAGCACGACAACTCAACCTTAACCCTGCACTAGTTCGTACAAGGCTTTGTATTAGTACTTTGATCCCAGTGCACGTGATCAGAGCACTTAAGAGACAGATTAATCGCAGTAAAAATCACTGAAATGAATTGTTGTTCCAAACAGACCCTTGAGACAGTTGTTGCTGCAAATTATAATACGTTGCTGATGGAATCTGGTATAACTGTGGATAACGAGGGTAACACCGACTACATTAGCAGAGTAAATTATCATCAGAATCTCCAAAAATCGTTACCTTGCTTTGCCAGACCAGATTCAACGATGAATATGATGGGATATAATCTCACACATAGATTAACTTTTGCTAGAAATTCTGAAATATTTTTGGATCACCTGCATGATCCAAAACAATAACAAGTTGCACATGAATAAGAACAGCAGATTTTTGCCCTTCATAAAGCTTTCTTACTTACTGATGACTGTATTAGCAGCATTCATGTGTAAGATATTTACAAATACTATCATTGCCGACCATTAGATCAGAAAACCGAACAAAAAGACACAATGGAAGATCAAGGTAACTAAATTCAAGACCATACATTGAGACCAAGATTCATTAGGACTATGTGAAAAAGTTTGTAAACTAGAACAACTACCATTTCAGATCTATATACATAGATGGAAAAAAAATCTGAATGCCAATATTCCAGGCACGAGTCGGAGTCAACTTCCCTAATTCTTGAATAGTTTGATTTGCCATTGTCAGCTTCCTCTAGTAGCCACTTGGAGAGTAATCCAGCGTTCTTCACTTGTAGGAGGGGCAAGGCAGAATGGTCATTCTTCAATCCAATGAGCATAGATATCATATAGCTTCACTATTTTTTTTCTGCTTTAATGATTCCTTCGTTTCTTGCGGCTGCTGCTTGAAATAAGTCCCAGTCCTATTCCTATCATTATGAACATTCTTCAAAGAACAAGTTGGCACAATCCAAGATTCTAATGCGAAGCAGCCAGCATGATTCTGTGGTTCTAAAAATCAAAACAAGAACTGACATTTGGGAAAATCGAAATCTAAAAATGAGATCCATCAAACAATTAAATTCTTCTCAAGACCTAAAGTAGACTAGATTTTCAATTATAAGATCTTTTTTCTTTTAGTATACCAAACAGATTCAATGACTCGATTCATTCAAATCAAAGATCATCCACATATATTCCATCAAATCCCACTCAAGTGATTCAAATCAAAGATCATTACGTTCTACATCTCCATATCAAATACTGAAGTAAAACAAAATCAAGAGCACAACTAAATTTATTCAGATTGACGGGCGGAAACATTATTGTTTCTTGTGCTTAACGAATTAGCCACAAAAACTATTACTTCCAAGGATTGATTTATTTGCAACATTGTTGCCCATAGAAAAAATCAAATTCTATTCCAGGGGTGAGCAGAATCCAATTAAACATTTTGGCATTTGAGGTGGAAGCAAATGGTATAATAAACAATGAGAATCAAAACTCAAAGTAACCAAATTAGGACAGCTTGAATACCCGCTTGACCATGAGCAAAGCAAAACGCATTTCCATATTAGCAGCTTCCAGTCATCTTCCACTTATTGCATAGCTTGGTTTTCCACAATGCCGGCTTAAAGTTCCCCCCAACACCAGCAGTCAAAGAATCAGCAGGAGCCTCGCAATCCAATTCACCCGACCCTCTATTTTGATTGGCTAGAGCAGCAGTAGGCACAGCGCTTATCATGGAAATGTCCCTAATTTTATTGGGAATCACATGAAGAAACCGACACGTATCTCCAAAACTGCAGTTTCTCCCATTACAGAACATTCCACAAAGCCTTTTTGAGTCATTACCAAACCCTTGACATTGGGACTCCCATTGCTTAGCCTTGAGACTATCGCTGGCTACTTCTTTCATCGCACCAGGAATCCTATGATTTGGAACAAGATTTTCAGAATTCTACATTTCTTGAATGAAGAGTATTCAGCGTGAGACGAGGTTTCAAGGACTTTTCCCTGAATTGGATCTTGATGCTGCCATTGAAGCATGGGTTTATAAGCATCTCCAGAAAAGTTCATGTTGTAGTTTAAAAATATATGAAAAGCCACCTCTGCTTCAATGCCCGATTTCATCTAAATTTCGCATTGAGTAACAAAAATATTGAAAAACCCCCCAAATTAACCCATGATTTTAAGATTCGATTTCTGAACCACACCAAAATCCTTTCCCCCCACCAAGAAATAGCATTTCAGACTTCGACCATGATCATTCGGAGAATCATGGAAAAATGACATTTGCGGCTTCCAAGTTTATTTATTTTTCTCACCCTTTTCCCCCTTTTTTTAAATTTTTTTCACCATTTAATCTTCAGCCCAATTGTAAAAAACAAAAGGATTTTAGTTTAGTTTACTCTCTTTTTTTTTTACTAAAATATTAACAATATATTTTCCCAAGTTTTTGCATTTGATAATAAAAATAGAATAATGCATTAATACTTGAAGAAAATATAATTAAAGAATTTTGCTTTTTTTGAGAATATAATTAAATAAATCGTTAGAAGTACATATTGATCCAGAAAAACAAAATTATATATAACGATATTAACAAAGATATATATATATGACTGATTGTATTGATTTAATTAATTTTTTATATATTAAATAAATAATAATATAATTAATAATTTAAAAATATATGTGTTTAATTAATGATTTAATGGTACGATATATATATATATATATATACATATGATTTTATCTCTTAGTTTTTTAATATCGAAATTCAACCACTAGGTCTTTTTTATATAAAATATTCAAGTATAATGTAAGTACTAAGTTAAAAGAAATTGAATGAATAATTATTTGAATTGATGGCAATGCCATAATGTAATGGAAGAAATAAAATCTCTTAGCATATACAGACGTATATCTAACACTAAAACTCGAGTCCCAATAACATAAAAGATATATTAGTTCAACTGTTTAAGCACATGAATATTTCTACTCCCGTATATATAATCCTTACAATAAATTATAATGAATTCAGGAAATAAAGACCAAAGTTAACATCCAGGAAGCCAGTGCAGTGGAATTGATTGAAAAGTGGGGAGTTCAAAGGCAGACTCCAATATGTTGTTCCACACTCCAATTACTTGCAGAAAAAGAACCAATTCCAAGACTCCAAATGTGCATCAGAAACCCTAAATTTCCATAGAGATTTCACGTACTGCTATGCCTACAGTCATGCATGCATATTTTCATTATATTAAAAAGGTAAAAGAATACAAAGCTTACATATGTGACATACAATTCAAGCACCAATCATTGGATGAACACAAGCAAATTAACCAAATCATCTACTACAGCTTCTTATACCCGGAAAAGATTGGAGCAGTGTGATAAGTACATCACCGTATCCTACGGGATCTGTCACGTAAGTGAAACAAGCAAGAACAAATGATTAGACTACAATAATTACATTGCAAAGTAACATAAATTGAAATATATGGAAAGATGTCAAAACATATACCACCATCCTCTCTTAGAACTTTTATGACCTCCCCGGATACCTCGGACTGGTAAAATAATGATCAGAAGTAGAAAATAAAATCCAGATTGGTTGGTAAATATCAATGGTGAATATCAACAACGGAAAAACCAAAATCGCAAAATAATGACCCTAACATCATATTGTGACCATTATTTAAATATCTAATATGAACATTCGAGAAATCAACACACAGAAGACAAAACCACCAACCAATCCCCTAATGGATACCATTTTTAGTAAGGTAATAAGCAAAGAAAGGTTCATATTTGATGAGCCATGGGATTATACATGGTGTAAACATCTTTGACAACCTAACATAGCATGCCAGAACTTAAAAAAGGCAAGAAAATTCAATTTTTAACTGTTGAAACTTGAAAGAACCTGCTCAACTCTTTCAATTTATTAACAGCAAAAGGTATTTATATACAGCACCTTGTGCTGAAAACCAAACGAGATGGGGTCAGGGACAGGCAAAAGAAAAATTACAGTGAGCTACAATACAAGGGGTTCAAGCCTTGGCAGCCTTAATTTCCAGCATTTCGTTGAAAGAGGGAAGGAAAATATGTCGTGTAGATTCATCCTCTCATTCTACATCTTTCCACCGCCACTCCTCTCCTATAATGAAGATCTTCTGTCCCTTTGCACTATCAGAGTTTAGCAGGAGCCTCCTCAACTTTGGGCATTCTACTATATTAATTTCCTTCAGCTGTGGGAAAGGCAGGGCATCCCAATATATTGTCTTTATTTTGGGCAGAAGGCATAGAGAGAGAACCTCGAGGTTAGAAAGCAAGTTTAAATTTCCCGTCAGTTCAGCTACTTCACCAAGTTTTTCCTGACAAATAATTTCTTCAAAATCCTGGCATATATGTATAAATAGATGTTCCAAATGTGGAGCAAGAATTACCCAACTCGCATCCCTCAATTTCGAGCATTGGATAAGTTTTACAACTCGAAGACTTTGGAAGCATCCTGCACTTGCAATCCATGTGCGCTCAATCTTCACTTCTTCCAGATCATCACAATCAATGAGTTCTTAAAATTCTAGGTGCCGCATATTTGGTAAGGCAAAAATATTCAACAACCTTGAACCTCTGCAAAATTCAAGCCTTACAGTTTCAATTGCACAGCTTTGAAACTTGTAGGACCCCAAGGCTCTTTCCATCATAGAAGCACTTTTAAAGCTAATCGTCGACACATTCAAATATTTTAAACACTCCATTTCCTCCACTAACCATTCATCGCTCCTGAATGTAGTTTTGTCTTCCAATGCCATATCAGTACTTTTATCAAAATCACAGCAATACATTTTCAATACTTGCAAATTAGAGAAACTGGATATCAGTTGTCGTGGGATCATTTCCAGATGCCATGTGAACTCCAGATTCAAATATTTCAGCTTTGCTAGGACCTTCAACTCAACTGGCAATTTTCTTATTTTTGTATCTGACAGATTGAGATGTTCTAGTGAAGCCAACTTTGCAATTCCAACAGGCAATTCTTCCAAATCCTGGTTTCTGGACAAGTCCAAAACCCTTAGCATGGGCATGAACTTAAAGAAATCATTGATCATCAGCTTCAACTTATTCATCCCAAGAAACAAAGTTTGGAGATTGGGGCATTCCAATATCTCAGTTAGATTTTCAATTTGATTTTCCATCAGCAACACTCTTCTTATCATTTCCCACTTTTCAGCTATTGGCTGTTCCTTTAACTGAACGCCTGCTTGTACGAAAAATTTCTCCTTATCAGATTCACCAGCTATCCACAAAGCCATGTCACAAATCACATTGTGCATCTTTACAAAGTCATTAGTTTCTTCCTCCAATAAGCATGTGTCAATAAGAGAACCTATAATGTAGTATCCCTAGTTTCGAACGCTGCTCAAGTGTTATGCTCATCCAAAAATCCTTCCCCAATCCAACAATGCATTAGCTCACGTTTTTCAATGAGAAGACGTTCTGGATATAAAGAACAATATAGGAAACAAGATCTGACCATTTCATCAGATAAACAGTTGTAACTGAATTTTAACGTGGTATACATCTCTTTCCACTACCCCTGGGGAAACAAAGGTGGTTGATTGCCTTAAAACGTCAATAGCATATTTCCATTCTTCGGGGGTCTTCTTGGATGCCATGGCTCAGCCAATTGTAATGACAGCAAGAGGTGGTCCTGCACACTCTTTAGCCACTGCTTCAGCTAAGTTGCGAATATCTGGATACTTGTCACGGGTTTCTGCTCCAACCGTCCTCTCAAATAGTTTCAAAGCTTCTACCTGTGGTAGACACTCCACTTTGATCTTCTTATGCGCTCCCATTTGAAAGCACACCTCAACAAGGCGAGTTGTGAAAATGATTTTAGAGCCATTTTCTTGTGTTGGAAGACGTACCCCCACTCTCGCTAGATCAATCCACTCTCATACATCATCCAACAACAATGCAAACTTCATTTTACATAAAACGCTGAGGATGTATGCAGCTTCTCATCAAGGCTCCTATCTTTCCAAGCCCCATCCAAAAAGCCTATTCTTTTGCCAATCTGTTCTTGGACTTTCTCAATTTGCAGATCTTGTGATGCTACTACCCAAATTACGTAGTTAAAATCATTACAGGTATCGAGGAATTTGTTATTGATTCCGTTTAGGAGGGTTGTCTTGCCAACTCCTCCCAAGGCCAATAACTCCCGGTTGATCCTCTGGAAGACTGCTCCAAACCTTATTGAAAGTGGATTCTAAACCCACAGTTGGCTCACTAGGTCGTTTAGTCACTGGAGGAATGGGTGCCTTGTCAGCCACCACATTGAAAACTCCTTTGCTCTTTTGTTCCTTTACCTCTTGGAGTTTATTGGCAATTTGCTTCCCGAACTTGTGGTTGGACTTGGGATTCTTGTAACAACAACCTCCCATACATAATTTATTAATTTCCTAAGGAGTTGGTTTTGTTTTTAAAAGAGGGAGTTCAACAATTTCAGAACTGAGGAACAATGAATGAATCAAGGATGCTTTTGAGGTTATTAGAAAATGGAGGATATAAGGAAAATGGAGAGAGAAAGAAGCACAAATTAGGTTCAATTTGGCAAGCAGATAATGATGACAGATGAAAGGACATCACTAGCCTAAAAAATCATTACCAAGGAAGACTAAGACCTTCCAATATTTTAGGTAGTAACATTGACTAGTCTGCCAACTTCCTAAGTAATTCATCAGCTATTGAAATACTTGTTCTGATTGAAGCTATTTTATTTTGTTTTAGGAAAAAAAAATAAACATAAGCAATTATTTAAAGCACCTGGAGCGTTGAACGTCTTTGTCTGCTAATCTACAAATCTTTCCACAATAATCCCGAAGAAGCATGACAATTCATCCTTAACCCTGCACCAGTTCGTAAAAGCCTCTGCATTGGTACTCTGATCCCTGTGCACATGATTAGAGCACTTACAGACAGAGTCACTGCAGTAACAATGATTGAAATGAATTGTTGTCCGAAACAGACCCTTGAGACTGTTGTTGTTGCAAATTATAATATGTTGCAGATGGAATCTGGGGCAATTGTGGATAACAAAGGTAACATTATGTTAGTATGATCAATTACATCAGAATCTCATAAACCCTTACCTTATTTCACAAGATTAGATGAAACGATGAAATGCTGGGTTATAATCTCATTCACACAGTAACATTTGCCAGAAATTCTGAAATACTTTTGAGTACACATTCAATCTCCTGCATTATCTAACAATTACAAGTTGCACATGAATAAGCAGAACAGATCTCTTTGTTATCACAATGGAGGCTTTGCTCTTCATCAGCCTTTCATAAAAGCTTTGTCACTTACTGATATCGGTAGCATTCATATGTATAATATATTCACAACAACTATCATTGCCACTTAAACAAAGATCAGAAAACATAACAAAAAGATAAAGTGGAAGATCAAGGTAACTAAATTCAAGGCCGTAAATTGAGACTAAAGATTAATTTGGAATATGTGAAGAAGTTTGTAAACTAGAATAACTACCATTTCAGATCTCTATACACAGACGGAAAAAAAAAAAAAAAATCTCAATGTCAATATTCCAGACCAGACACGTGTCAGAGTCAACTTCCCTAATTCTTGAATAGTTTGATTTCTCGTTGTCAGTTTCCTCTAGTAGTCTCGGGGAGAGTAATCCACGGTTCTTCACTTGTATGAGGGGCTAGGCAGAATGGTCATGTCTTCAATCCAATCAGCATAGATATCACATAGTTTCACTATTCGTTTCTGCTTCAATAAGCCCTTTCTTTCTTGCAGTTGCCGCTTGAAATAAGTCTCAGTCCTGTTCCTATCATTATGAACATTCTTCAAAGAACAAGTTGGCACAATCCAAGATTCTAATGCAAAACAGCCACCAAGGTTCTGTAGTTCTGCAAATCAAAATAAGAACTGACATTACGAAAGTTGGAATCCAAAAATTAGATCCATCAAACAATAAAATTCATCTCATGATTTAAGCTAGATGCCTAGATGTTCAATTATAAGAGTTTTTTTTAAATTGATTAAACCTCTTGAATGATTCAATTCATTCAAATCAAAGATCATCCAGACATATTCCATTCAATCCCACTCGGTTCATTCAAATCAAAGATCATTATTTTCTACATGTTCACATCAAATACTGAAGCAAAACGAATTAGGAGCGCAACTAAATGTATTCAGATTGACTGGCTGAAACATTATTGTTTCTTAAACTTAACGAATTAACTGCCAAAACTATTACTTCCAAAGATTAATTTATCTACAACATTGGGCCAATAGAAAAATAAAATAAAATTTTATTTCAACGGTGAGCAGAATCCAATTAAACATTTTGGCATTTCAGGTAGAAGCAAATGGTTTGCATTAAAATGGCATAATAAACAATGAGAATCAAAACTCAAAGGTAGTAACCAAATTAGGACTGCTTGAATACCCGCTTGACCATGAGCAAAGCTACACGCATTTCCATATGGGCAGCTTCCATTCATTTTCCAATTTTTGCATAGCTTGGTTTTCCACAGTGCCAGCTTAAAGTTCCCCTCGCCACCGGCAGTCCAAGAAGCAACAAGACCCTTGCCATCCAGTTCACCTGACCCTCCATTTTGATTGATTATAGCAGCAGTAGGGGCAAGGCTCATCATGGAAATGTCCGTAATTTTAGCAGGAATCGCATGAAGAAACCGACACCTATCTCCATAACTACAGTTTCTCCCATTACAGAACATTCTACAGAGCCGTTTTGAGTCGTCAGCACTAAACCCCCGACAATGGGACTCGCATTGCTTAGCCTTGAGGCTATCGCTGGCTACTTCTTTCACTGCCCCTGGAATCCTATAATTTGGGACAAAATTGTCAGAAATTCTAGGTTTCTTGAATGAAGGGTATTCAACATTAGACGAGGTTTCGAGGACTTTCCCTTGAATTGGATGTTGAGGCTGGCAATGCCGTTGAAGCATGGGTTTATAGGCATCTCCGTAAATGTTCATGTCGTAGTTTAAAAACATGAAAAAACCAACTCTGTTTCAATGTCCAATTTCAACTACTTTCGTTTTGCAAAATATTGTAATCCCAAATGAAAGACAACCAACAAAACCCCACCAAATCAACCCATGATTCTAAGATTTGAGTTCCGAACCAACAAAGGATCCAAAATACCTAAAACCTCATCCAAAACCCTTTCCCTCGCACACTTGGAGCACGACCATTCAAAGAAATCATGGGAAATAACATTTGTTGATTCTAAATTTATTTATTTTCTCTCCTTTTTCACCATTTTTATTTATTTTTCACCACTTGATCTTCACGGAATTGTAAAAACAAAAGTAGAGATTTAGTTAGGATTTTTCACCTTGATTGATTTAATTAAAATTTTTAAATATTAAATATTTTTAATACGAAATAAATTACATATAAATAGGATTTTATCTTTCAGTTATATGAATATCAAAATCCAGCCTCTAAGTCTTTAGATCTAAAATATTAAACAAATTGAATGAATTATTCGAGTCTAATTTTGTTTGATAATTATTCGAATTCAAGGCAATGCCATATAGTAATTAAGTAATAAAATTTCTTAACGAAAAATATTCCTTATAGTGGAAAAAATTACATGCCGATGGTAACTAATCTTTTCTTAGAAGTGGGCAAATACATAATATACTATTTGATAATAATAGTAGACATATAATGAAACTTGAGACCTTAGTTTTTATTTTTTAAAACAGTAAAATTGATTTTTCAAGTCCGATAAACTAGGCGGAGTGTTGAATATCAATCTAATCCGACTCATGATTGGTTAGATTGAATATCGATCTGATACAATGTATGGATAGCTCTAACCAATTTGATTAAGCTTCTATTATCCTCCCTATTTATGAAATGATAGTGCTCTACTTTTTTTCATACAAGAGTCTTCTATCACAAATAATGGGAAGGATTTATTATGTTACTCCAACTCTTTATTTTTTGGAATATTCATGTCC
>JBBYHK010480740.1:0-17870 GCA_038382065.1 Adansonia grandidieri | reverse complement strand
TATCAATAAAAATTATTTATAAAAATAGAAACTAATAGACAAGGACAAGAATCTTTGGTAATAGCAAAAGATATAAATATTATAATAAAACAAATTAACCATACAAAATTTCATCTTCATACAATTAATAAACTAAATAGGTTAGAAAAAAGATTAGAAAAACTTATATTAAAATAAAATAAATTATGATAGTGTTTTAAACAAGCGATTGAGTTATAAAATATTATATATTAGTTTTGAATCTTAATTATTAGATTAAATTTTTTTATTATTTGAAGTTTAGATTGTACATTTAGTCTTTGAACTATTGTCAAGCTGCGGATCTAGTCTTTGTACCATAACTTGACATGATTAAATCCTTGTACATTAAGCTTTAAATGAATAAAGTCCAGTAGATAACCTTGTTAATTATTTCCATTAGATTTGCCACATGTTTGTTGACTTTTAGACCTTAGCTTTTTGAAAAGTTTCAAATCATTAACTTTGTTAATTATTGCTGTTACATTTGTTGATGTGTCTGTTGACTTTCAAACCTTGCGTTTGATTTTATGGTTGGCTTTTTGAAAAGTTTTTATCCATTGATTTTGATGATGGAGAATTTATATTAAATGTTTTTAAGTAATTCTCATTAATATCAAAACTTTGTTTTTTTATAATTAATAAACAAAACTCGAAAACCCTTTCTTTCTAAGTTGAAATTTGCAGCAATCTCAAAATCCCAAACCTAAATTGAATCCTAACACTAACCCTTTGCTTTGGTTTCACAAATTATCCAAACCAAAGTGTTTCCTAAACACAAATCCCTCAAAATATCCATTTTATTTTTGTAAATAAAATCATTGTTACTAACCTAATAAGAGACATTTTCTTGGAATTTATGAAGCTTGCTTGTTTTCATTATTATACGATTTGACAAAGCTTGATATTATTTGTTGATTGGATTTTATAAATCTAGATTTCAATTTATTTGTGTTCATTATTAAAAATTTTTAGTTAATTGTTAGAACATGCAACCTATTAGGAATAGTGTGATGGCCTAAAAAAAAAAAAAAAAAACAAGAAAGAAATAAAATCAACACATAACTTTCATGTGGTTCTACCATTTGGCCTTCATTCACGACCTTAAAAGGGTCAAATAACTTCAATAACAATAAAAAAACCTACAACTTATAACTTTTACACGGATAAAGTTATAAAACACTCCTCACAAATATTATAACTCATCACCTAAAAACCCTAATACAACCTCTCTTTAGTATGTGGGAACTCGCTCTCATAAGTGGTGTATCTCTCTACAGGCTAAGTCTCTTATTTATTGTTGAGCACTTTCTTTGGCCCAACATAATTACTTGATGTCGGATTTGGACTCAATATACTCAATAAATCCTCCTTTGAGTCAAAATCCTTAATTACTTCAATCTTGTCTGAAAATTAAATTATTTTCTCAATTTCTTCCCTTCTTTGTTACCTTCAAGCGTTCTCATTGTGGAATAGCCTTTCAAATAACAAATGTTCTTCTCGCTTTTTCTACCCTGTAGAACTAAGCGATTTCTCTTGTACACTTTGCATGTTTTCCTGATTCTTACATACTTGCATCTATGTGACATTATTTCTCCCAATGAAATAATGTTGACATTGGCAATAGGCACATACTTCACATTTGGAATATCTTGGACTTTACCATTATGGAGCTTCAGGTGAACTCTTCCCATGCCTTCAACTTTCAACTTTAGTTTCTTTCCCACATTGATGCAACCAAAATCTCCATCCTTTTGCAAAGTAGCAAACATGACTTGCACTTACACAAATGCACATCGACGACAAAATCCAAGACCTATTTAGAATGACTCTCAATAGAATTAGTACTATATACATAAAGCAAATCAACATGATTATCAGTTGCAACTACATTAGTTGATGCCTTCACATTCCTTTTTCAACAGCTCTAGAATCTTTAAGTTTTCTCCTATCTGTGGACACTGAGATTGAAAGTGCCTAGTTTTTTCGTAATAGCAACACCTCACATCACTGTAATCTCTTCTTTTAAGCTTTTTTTGTTATCTAGTTTTACTATGAAAAATTTTCCTTACTCTTTGATATCTCTCCACAGGTAGTATGCTTCCATTTTCATTGGCATGATCCCTTCTATGCATTCTTTGATCCTTCTTCAATCTGTGATCACATCATCTAGCTTTTTGATCATATCATCTAGTTTGATAGTATTTTTACCAATTAACAGTGATCTTATCAATGATCTATAAGATTCGGGCAGTGAAGCAAATAAAATAATTGCTTGCTCTTCATCATTTAGATCCCCTCTTACCTCAACAATAGCAGACTAACTGATTAAACTCATTAATATGATCAAGCAAATGACACTTTTTTTCATTCTTAATGTGTATAAGTGTATCTTCAAGCACAAGCAATTGGTTAGTGACTTCGATGCATATATCTCCTTTAACTTTTTCCAAATCCTTATAAATGTTTTCTCATTTAACATGTTATACTTAATTAAAAGAGGAAGAGCTAACCTGATTATGCTTGTAGCTTTCTTTTGCATAGATTGTAACTCACTTTCTTTAATCTCTTTAGGCTTTATTTCATCCAAAGCAGCATCAAGACTTTGTTGCACCAAAAGATCTCGTATTATGCATTGCCATAAAGTAAAAATTACTTTTTCGATCAAAGATCAGGATTACAAGTTTCATAGCACTAGCCATGCTATAATAAAACACTCATTCCTTGAACCAAAAGCACAGCACTCCTTTCTTAAGTCAAAAGCTTTAATACCAGATATTGGGAATAGTGCAATGGCCCACAAAAACATTAATAAGAAAGATAAAAGTAGCACACAAAATTTAATATGGTTCAACCCCTTTAGCCTACGTCGATAAAAAAACTCCACTAATATAAAAAACTATAACTTGTAACTTTTGCATGAACAAAGTTATAAAACCCTCTTTACAAATGTTATAACTCATTACCTAAAAACCCTAATACAACCTCTCTCTAGTACATAGGGTCTCTTTCTCACAAAGAATGTATTTTTCTAAAAGCTAAGTTTCTTATTTATAGTTAAGTACTTCTCTTAGCCCATCTAAATTACTTAATGTGGGATTTGGACTTAATAAACTCAACACAACCTTTAACTATAATTATGAAGGTCAATTGAACCAGATAAAGAAGGGAGATTAAAGGATGAATGTTTAAGATTTAAGCATTGTACATCTGGACATTTAAGCAAGTGTTTAAGTTTTTTTTTTTAAACTGAAAATCAGTGCGAAAGTGACAACATCAGTGGATTTGATCAAGAAACGGGTTTTAAAAAGCCTAGATTTGAAGCACTAGGGTGATTAGAATTCGGGTATCTTGAAGATTGCGATCTCAAAATTATTAAAACTTACTGAAAAATGGGTTCCCTTGAGTTTTTTGGTATTGGAGCACAAAAACAAGAGCAAAATAAAAGAGAAAAAAATATGTAAAGAAAAAATTTTAACTTTTATAAGGGTTAATATTTCATACCCATATCTTCATTTGTTTTTTCTTGCACAGATAATTGGTTTTTGCTATGGGTTTACGTGAAAAAAAGAAATGATAGAAATTGGAGATTTCTTATTTCATGGGATTTTTAACCGATAATATTTTCATGGCTTTTAAACTTTTTTAGTTATTAATCTTTTTATATATTACATTAGGCTAAAAATTTCATATTTTATCAATAAATTTCGTGTCATTACATCAGAAAAATAAAATTTTGATAAATAGTCAAGTAAAAAAGTCAAAATCTATGTTAGCTATATTAACATTAAAGTTTACAAAAATTATCAATTGGACCTGAATCAATAAAAAATTAATGTATAAAATTTGTATATGTCAAATTAAGGTAAAAAAAATTAAGTGCAACGATTCACTAGAGTATAATGACTAATTATACAATTTGACTTGTTTTTGACTTTCCATCTGCTTTACTCAACATAGCATAGGTAGGATCCATCTCAATTTGGTATGAATAATTCAAAATGTGCAGTTTTGTTGGCCTTCCTTGCACAACTCAAGCTTTGTTGGCTTCACCTCTTCGCAATAATCTCAGAGTCTATCTTAATTATGGTCATTGTACCTCTGTCGACGTGACGATAGCACTAAGAGCATGAAATATGCATCCTACACATCATAAAAATCTGGAAACAGTCTGTTGTAACTGGTTACGTGGTAATGAAGGTTTTGAGAAAAAAAAAAAGAAAAAAGATGGTGAGGTAATGAAGGGTTAGGGTTCTCTTTTAATTACGAGTTAGGCTTGAAAGTACGCTAATATTTTTATTTGTTCAAAGTAGATCACATAAAGTTTAATGCATAAATCCAATCTAAAAACGAAAATTGTTATGTCTTGGACTATATTTTAATTTTAGGCTTGTGCATAATCGATGGACCAAAACTATTTAAAATTACAGTAGTTAAAAGTGAATTTATAAATCAAACATTTTCGAAGAAAAATATTTATTTATTTATTTATAAAGTAGTAATGTATCTATTTGTTCAAAGATATTTAGTATGAAGTATCTATGCACTGATATCTTATTTTTGGATTTTTAAGCCTCGTTCACTGGTCCAAAAATTTAGATAAAGGACGGTAAGACACTTTAGATGTATATCATACATGTGTCAAATAAGGGAATCCAATTCTACGTTCCAAGGATGACCACCACGACAACACCACTTTTCATTTTATCTTATTTTCCGTATTGCATATTATATACATTTAAATTTGGTTTAAATTTTTAATTATTTGGAAATTTGCCATGTACAAGTGCAAGAAATTCCATTTTATGTATCTGCTCTCAACACATAATTTTTAGTGTACACACTGTAGGTACCTGTCTTTATCTAGATTTTTTTTATCAAAATTTCAAACCGAGTTAAAACTATTTGTTTTAAAATTTCTTGACCCTTAATTGATTGCGTCAGTGGATGGCCGTTGAGTCTAAATTGGACTGACCCAGTATCATTTGCTTATTAAGCATTTATTTTTATTTTTATTTTATTTTATTTATTATTATCATCTTTTTATTTATTTTTGAAAATTTAAGAAAAATCAGAAAGAAAGTTGAAAAATCACAAGAAAATATATAAAATTAGAAAATAAAAATTTGGAAAAAACTAAAAAAATTAAAATCAAATTCGGAAAACATGGAAATTAAGGAGTCTTGGGAAGCAAGAAAAATCAAGAAAGAAAACAAAAGGAAAATAGATCCAAAATTGGACGTACCTTAGTAGATTCGACTCTATGATTCTAAGTTTTAAACATTTATTTAAACAAATAGATCACCAAAAAGCAAGAAACCTATTTTTTTCTCTTTTTCTAAGGGTTTGTTTTTATAAATATTTTGTTACATGTTCAAGTTCTAGTTTTTCTGTTCATTGTTATTTTTCATTAGTCCTTCGTCTAATGAAGGTATTGGGTCGTGTCTAATACTGGGTAGGCCGAGGTAGGTGATCCATTTAGCATTCTTGTGGATCCAATGTAAGTCGGTTATAAACGCTAATTACTAAAATGAAGATGGCATTGAATGTTGGCCATAATGGATTAATCGTTTACTCTTTCTTTACCGCTGTCTCTCTTTTCGTCTAACAACTTTTCCTCCCTTTTTTCCTCTTTTTCTTTCGTCTGTTTGTTTTAGGTGATCCATTTAGCATTCTTGTGGATCCAATGTAAGTCGGTTATAAACGCTAATTACTAAAATGAAGATGGCATTGAATGTTGGCCATAATGGATTAATCGTTTACTCTTTCTTTACCGCTGTCTCTCTTTTCGTCTAACAACTTTTCCTCCCTTTTTTCCTCTTTTTCTTTCGTCTGTTTGTTTTGGAGTTCTTATGACTTCAGCGTCATCGATTTCACCCTTATCGGTGGTCTCAAAGCTATGACTTGGAAACCATGGCTGACAAAGTTACCACATGCCTTTAGAAAGAAGTTCATCAAAATCAGCAAGAATCGAATCTAGTCTGGTCAGAACTCTATCAACTGGAGAAGGAGTTCGATAAAAAGATCAATGGCTTAAGGGTAAAGATTCAGATAGAGTTCAAAAGTTCTTTGAGCTTATGGCCATCTGAAAGGAGAATCGATTTAATTTGCTAGGTTACCAGTTATTTCCTCTTGTATTTCTCCCTTTTCGGCTAGTAAGGATCCGGCATTGAGTGATGCGATGTTGCCAAACCGTTCTTTTGTTCAATCTAGAACATATGATTTAGAACAGGCTTTCAAGTTGGAGTGCCCTAAGTACTAGGATAAAGATTTTAAAGGTTGTTAGATGAAGATTGACTAATATTTCCTGAAAGTCCTAAGCTCAAGGTGGTATTGTTGAGCTTAAAAAGAAAAGCTTTGCAGTTGCATCAATATTACTACAAATCTAAAACGGAATTGAAAAATTTGGAATGGGTAAGTTATTTGGAGGATATGAGCTGAGACTTGTTTCTAGAGAAAATGAGGATCTTATGGCTGAATTGGTGGTGTTAAAGTAGACTGGAACTACGGAGCAATTTCAAGAGCAATTGATGAAGTATTCGTAATTTCTTTCAACTAATTGATGCTTATGCTCTAAATATTTTCATTACCAATCTTAGATCTGAAATTTCTTAGTCAGTTTAGCTCTTTCGTCTTAAAGATCTCCATCAAGCATTGTGTTTGGCCAAACAGTTAGAAACCATGTTCTTTCCAAAAACCAAGAAATCTTATACTTCAATGAACCAAATATCAATTCCTCTAATACCTATTCCACAACCATAACCTATATTGCACAAGTTAAGGCCAACAACCTTCTTCTATTACTGTCAACACCCAACATTCCATCATTACTTCTACCATCTAATACTTGTAAACCAACAAACCAAAGAATTTTTGCTCTAGCTCATCCGACCACTGAAGTTAACTTAAATAGGCCCTCCCTTACTGAGATCAAGGATAGAAAAATGAAGGGTTAATGTTACTGGTGTGGTAAAAAATATTTCATGAATCGTAAATGTACGAAATCGAAGTTGAGTAGGAGAAATATTTGGATTATTTGGACAATCCTGAATTGTTAACTATTAATAGTGTCATGTTGAATAGCTTGTGATAGCTTTGCATGCCTTATTTGGCATTGCAAACTTCTAAACTATGAGAGTATATGGCCAAATAAGGAAGCAACCTTTAGTTCTGTTGACTGATTCAAGTAGTACTCACAATTTTATTGATAGTTGTCAACATCTTATTTTGTTCGGGCTGACTCTTGGCATCCTTGGACTTAAGTGAAAGATGATAGAATTAGAAAATAAAAAAAAAAAATTGGGGACGACTGTCGAGTGTTGTGTCACTAGGCACTATTAGGCGACAAGATGTCAAGCAAAAATTTTTTTTGAGGAAGGTCTAAAATGCTAATAGGCCTTATTAAAGAAACATGTAAAAATGAGGCATTAAAGGCCATTTTTTATGGTGTCATCAGAGTCATTCAAATGAGTACACAGATCAATTTCCCACTGTTTCTTACCAAGGTGAGGTAACTTGGGAAGCCACAGGTACGTACAAGTTATATTGGTACATGAGTATTGTTATGAGGATTTTACGTCGCCAAGAATTCAAAGTTTCACATGTAGTATTGATACAATAGAGTTTGGTATCAATACCTAAGGTATGGTATCGATACCTAGCATGTTTGTCTTAACACAGACCATAACGATAGCTAAAGTTGTGATTTTTGATAAAATGTATCGATAAATAAGCATGAATATCGATGCAAATCCATGGAGTATTGATACAGGCCTCTAAGTCTTGAGACTGGAAACATTTTTTGCTCTTTGTATCTATACACACCTCATTGTATCAATACTCATGGGTAAAAATCAATACTCATGGGTAAGAGTTGCCTTGTCTATTGACACAAAATGTTTTGTATTGATACATCAATGCATTTTTGCACGGTTTGAGCCACTTTTCAACCTTCGAAAATCTGATTCAATCATGTTTTCTGCAACAAAAACTATTATAATTTATTCCAGACCTTGACCTTGGGCTTATGATTGGATTTAAAATAATTTTTGGAGCTCAAATAGCGAATGACAAGGGTTACTTTCATGAAATATATGGTTGTAAGTAGAGGGGAAAAAATGAACCCGAACCTAAAAACTTGCCCGAAGAAACCTGAATTCAAACTCAAATGGAACACGATTTAACCAAAAAGTCAATGGCCCAAACTCGAGAAATCCCGAACTTAAAATGGTTCGAATCTGAAATGGCCTGAACCTGAAAGAACCCGAACCTATATGACTTGAACCCAAAAGAATCTAAACCCAAGCCCACTTAAACCCAAACTTGAAATTAATACTTAAAATAAATATGAAGAAATTATATTTAAATAATTTTTTATAAATCAAAAACTTTAATTATAAATTTTATTTTAATATTTTTTAATAATTTGATTAAATATTAAAAACTCAATTTATATTTTAAATATGATTAAACTTACGCATAGGTTGGGACGGGTCACGACTTAAATTTTTTTAAAATGTCAAGCCCAGGCCCTTATTTAACGTGCTCATGGCCAACCTATTTAAGTCAAAATTACTGTTCATGACATTAAAGAATTTTTTTTTATTAATATTATACATTTTATAATTAAATTTAAATAAAATATATTAATTTAAAATCACTGTTTCGAGCTGGGTTAGGCTAATCTGATATAAAAATATGAGAACACTGGCCCAGACCCAACTCGAGTAGGGCTATATATGATAAAATATTAATTTATCAAAAAGTAAATCATATCATAAGCTTTGAAAATATTGCCAATAAAATATATTATCCAATTTATCAAATTTATTTTAATTTTATTAGTTAAACTCATTAAATATTGAGAGCTTATATATGTTGATAGTAAAATTTTAAATACTTCTTTGATTATTATTATTATTATTATTATTTCAAGTAATGATAATTAGAATCTGATAATAGTAAAATAAAATAATGAGATTAAATTAAAGAATATGAAAGCCATAATAAATAATACTATATAAAAAATGAATTAAATATTAAATATTAATACCATATATAATTAATTAAATATTAAGAATTTAATTTTTATTTTATATAAGATTAAACCTGCTAAATTGGTCGGGCCAAGCTACGGCATGAATTTTTTAAAATCCCAACCTAGACTTTCATTTAACGTCCTTAGACCCGCCTATTTTATCCAGAATTACTGTTCATCACATTGAAGAATATTTTTATTAATATTTATATATTTTATAATTAAATTTAAATAAAATATATATTACTTTAATCTAAAATCACTCTTTCGACTAAGTTGAGCTAGTCTAAAACAAAAACATGAGAATTCCAACCTAGGCCCAATTGGGTCAAGTGGGCAGTCCGACCTTTGAGCAGATCTATATATGATAAAATAATAATTTATCTAAAAGTAAATCATATCATGAGCTATGAAAACATTGTCGATAAAGTATATTATTAATTTATCATATTTTTTAAATTTAATTATTTAAACTCGTTAACTATTGAGAATTTTTGTATGCTAGTAGTAAAATTTTAAATACTTGAATATTTTTCTTATTTTATTATAATTATTATAATTTCAAGTAATGATAATTAGAGTCTGACAATAGTGTAACAAAGTAATAAGATAAATTAAAAAATATGAAAGTCATAATAAATAATACCATATAAAAAATAATCAAATATTAAATATTAAATATTAATACCATATATAATTTAATTAAATATTAAAAACTTAATTTATATTTTTTATGTGATTAAACCTGCTAATAGGTTAGACTAGGCCACTACCCAAATTTTTTAAAATCCCAAGCCCAAGCCTTTATTTAATGTGCCTAAACCTGCCCGTTCAAGCTAGAATTACTGTTCATCACATTAAAGAATATTTTTATTAATATTTGTTATTTTATAATTAATTCAAATAAAATATATTTTATTTTAATTTAAAATTATTGTTTTGAGTTGGGTCGAGCTAGTTTGAAACAAAAATATGAGAACCCGAGCCTAGGCCTAATTGGACAGTGTGGATAGCCCGATCCTTGAGCAGGTCTATATATGATTAAATAATAATTTATTGAAAAGTAAATCATATCATGAGTTTTAAAAGCATTGTTAATAAAGTATATTATCCATTTAGAGCTTTTTTAATTTAATTAATTAAACTCATTAAATATTGAAAGTTTATGCATGCTAATAGTATCTTTGAATATTATTATTATTTCATGTAATGATAATTAGAGTCTGATAATAATATAATAAAGTACTAAGATAAATTAAAAAATATGAAAGCCATAACAAATAATACCGTATCAAAAATGAAATGTTAGACTAGCAACTAGACTTGCACATGGGCTAGACAGCCTGCCCAACATAATAGGCTCGGTATGATCAAGCTCAGGTCTTAGATTTTAAAGTTTCAAGCACGCTCGACCTTAAACAGTTTTTTTTAAATAAAATAATATATTTTTATTTAAATTTAATTATAAAATATGTAAATATTAATATAAAAAATAACTTTTTAATATTATGAACAATGATTTTTACTTAAATGGGTCGGTAGGCCAAATTCAGCCCGGAGCTTAGAATTCAAATTTTTTTGGGCCTCGGTAAGGCCCATAAAATCATACTAAGATTTTTCGAGCTGGACCGAGCCAAATTCAGGCCTGGGCTTAGAATTCAAAATTGCATAAAAGTGATTACATTTAACATAAAATAAAAAAATAATGTAAAATATACTCAAAATCGAACCCAGCCTGAACCTGAATCTGGCCTAAAACCAAACCCAAATGGCCCGAACTTGAATAAAACTAAACCAGAATTAGCCCAAGCCCAAATGGACCCGAACCTGAATTGGCCTTGTTAGCCATATTAACTTTGAATTAATCTCATTTTTTTATATAACTAAAGCTTAAGCTTAATTAGCTTTTATTTAAATTTTTTCAAGATTAGTGTTTTTTCATGAAATATATTGTAAACTCTTTGAAAAATACTAGAATATGTTTTAAACTCCATCAAGCACTCAAAAATGTGCTTGTAATAATACTTTTGTATAAAACACTTTTTAGATAAGCTTTACATGTTTAAAAAGCCAAGAAAAATCATTTTTCAAAGAATTTTAAAAGGCTGTATCGAGACAATGCACAAATACTATGTTTAAAACCCTTAAATGTATCGATGCAAATCAGTATGTATTGATACAATGCAGTGAGTATTGGTACACATCTTATATGTATCGATACATTGCTTGGCAATAGTTAAGGTTTGGCTAAAACCCCAAATGCATCGATATAAAGTGTGTTTGTATTGATACAACATGACAAGTACTGATACTTAGCTTTATTGTATTGATACAATAGCCTGCAATAGTCATATTTTAAACTCATGTATCGATACTTTTGGTATTGTATCGATACAATAGCATGGGGAACAATGGGAAATGACATTTATGAAGACTCCAATGGCTATATTCCTTCACCAAATGTTCCCAACCACTACAAACATAATCAGAGCTATAAATATGCCACTCCAACACCTTCAACAAGAAGAAAAACCAAGAGATTGGGTTTATAGTCAAATATTTCATCTTTTCCATCATTTTCACTAAATAGTTCATCTTTGCATAAGATTAATTCTTCCAATTTTTCTATTTTTCATTTTATATCTTTAGATACATATTTCCCTTAAGCCAAAATTCTTGTAAACATCTAACTTTTAGAGGTTCTATTTATTTACACTTAAATCCTTGTAAAAAAAGGAAAGGTTCCTACTTGGCAATTGAAAAGTAGAGAAAGTTTCCACTTAGCCTTCAAAAGTAGTGAAAGAGGGTTCTATCTTAGCCACAAAAGATAGAGGGTAAAGTTTTTATCTTAGCCTTGAAAGATAGGGAGTGTAAAGGTTATACTTTGTCCTTGAAAGGTAGATAATTCAAGTTAGTGAATTGCAGAAATCCAAGGCAAATAAGGCCGTGGTAGAGGACATAGGCAATTAAGGCCAAACCTCTCTAAATCATTGAGTTTTCTTCCCTTTCCTTTGTCTTTAATTGTTTATTTTTATTCACTAACTTGCACTCCAAAGTTTATTGTTTAGATTTCTCAATTTTATTTATCAAAAAGTTTATTTTTTTGAAATTTCTCAATTTTATTTATCAAAGTTTTAATTTACCAAAATTTTGAGAAATCAATTCACATCTGCTTGATTTCATTCACCACTAAAAGTTATAACAAGCCCAAACCTAAATTAGCCCAAATCTGAAAGAACTTGAACCTGAATAGACCCGAACTTGAATCACCCCAAACCCAAAAAAACTTGAACTTAAAATAACCCAACTCAAACCCGCCCAAACCTACCTAATTGCCATATCTAGTTGTAAGAAGGCATGCTAGGCATATCTCTGATTGCAAGTTGTTGCAGCCTTTCTAGCCCACTACTCTGCATGGTAGAACCAATGAGAAAAAGGTAATTAAGCATAGTAGGTGGGGATGTCTCCTCGTACATGAATAAAAGATAAAAAATGCCCTTGCCTTGTTTCCCAAAAGTATTGGCTGAACTTTGAGTTTAAAAGAGGCCAAAGTTGGCTCAACAAAGAAAGATTCTTCCAGTCATTTCCAAGAATCCTCTAGTAATCTTCAGCCCTAAAACTCTCCCAAAATACTGTTCCATTGCCTTTTGCCCTTAAACCTTCTTCTATTTCCATAGTTCCCCCAAACTACCACTAGAAAACCTTTAAAAACTTAATCGTTCACACACTTTCATCTTTAAAACACCTTATCACTAGCAATTTTACTAGAAAGCTTCTATCTTTCATCATTTTTTTGCTAAATAATAGCTATGAAAGGGAAAGAGCTGAGCTTAAAGACACTGCTTCAAGTAGAGAGAAAAGTTTAAGTTTTGTTTGGTTTATTTTTTCTACGTTGTTCCATACATTTTTTGTTTTTATCACCTATGTCATTTTAGTGAGCCTTTGCATCCTACAACTCTCATGCATTATTGTTGCCTTCGTTGTGGTAGTCTTCGGATCTTGATGATCTTTTGATGCCTTGATGTTGCTTGGTGAGCCAAACTTTCACTTTTTTATTCTATCATCAAAATAGTCCCTTATTCATGCATTTTCTTTCATATTTAATCTATTTTCACATGCTTAGCACATGCTTGAATGTTTTCATAACATGCATGAGTATGTTCATGAATTTTCTTGCATTTTAAGGAGTCTCATGACATAAAATGCTGTCTTGACAACTTAAGCATACTTTTCTTCACTTAAATATGTTCATGTCACTTCCATGTTGTCGTTTCCTTGCATTTCTATTACCTTTTCCATGTCAAAATGTCATCTTTGTGTGTTTGCATGTGTAATACTTGTTTATCTTTGTGCATTTGTATTTTATTCATGATTTCTTTGTCAAAATATATGCTTATTTGTCATAAAAATTTAATTTTTCAAAAAACCTCAAGTTAAGTCTATGCTAACTTTAAAAAATGAGGACTAGCATAGATTTAATGTTTTGATTAAATTGGTTTTGATTAAATTGGTCCTCCAATCTTTGTGAAAAAATAAACCTTAAAAAAAATACTATTTTCTTCTGTTAAAGTGTTAAATCTTGATCTTGAGTCTAATACCCTATTTAGTAACATGGTCAATGGGTTGTTTCATTGTCTTGAAGTACTCCAAGATTGTAGAATGAACTTGTGACACCCATGTTGCTTGTTCCCTTTTATCATAGATGTTCGGATGTCCTAGATTCAAGTTTATTTAAAAAAAAAAAACTGAAAATATCGAATAGCCCCCTATTTTGCTTTGACAACATTATAGTTTAATTATGGAAAATCATTTTCAAACCATAAAATATTTTCCTTGATTTTTATGATATTTTTCCCTTAAAGGGCATCGAAGTGCTTTTCTAACAGTGTCTTATGTACCCTCGGATCATTTTGGATAAAAGAGATATGATTTTTTGAACCTTTGCTGTCCAGAACCCTAAAATCAGCTAATAGTTTTCTGTTTAGATTGTTTTGGCCCACCAAATGATTTTTTTGTACTTCTTGAATATTCTTTGTAGAAAGTTTGCAAAATTCTCTTTCCAAAAAGGTATTGTTCATGGTTTAACAATTTCAGATGAACTCGAAAAGATTTTTCAAAGTTCAGTGTGTTTTTTTTCCCTGCATACGCTACTAGTTCGAGATAGACCTAACTTCAAAAATTAATTCCACCCAAAAAGTCATTTTTTTATAATTTTTGGAATATTTTTATATTAAACCTTATCAAGTCATCTTTCCAAGATACCTCATTCACCCCCTAAAGCTTTTGGATGAACCCAAAATAAATTCAAAAAGGGAGATGACATGATGCTATCCCTTATTTTTAACCTAATTTTTGAAATGCCTTTATAGAGACATTCGAATGTCTTGAAATGCATCTGATTAATTCCTCTACAACATAAGCCCTTTAGGCTTGGATTATAGGCTTAAAGCAAAAATATATTTCATACAAATATTCGATTTTCTATTTTCAAAATCTTTTTTTTTAGAAAAAAACAATTTACATATTTGGGGATACTCCAACCCTATTACTCTAAGAGGATACTCCAACCCTGTTTTTCATTAAAAAACTCAAATTTTCTCTTTATTCCTAATTATTCTTATAACTTTATCTTTTGGGATACTCCAACCCCATCTCTCCAAGGGAATATTTCAACCCCACTTTCACCTAAAAAAATCTAAAAATTTTCTCTTTCAGATGCCTCAGATTGTTTTGATTAAAATATTTTTTCCCTCAAATTACCATAAAATCCTAACCCATCTCTAAATTGTCATCCTAGTTATTCTTCAATAATCGAAGATAATTATAAGATACATGTCAATTATCTCTCCCTTTTACATTATTTTGTTTGACTGCTTGTTTATGATATTATTATATTCTTTTTTTCTCTTACTAACATGTTTCTTTTTTGTAATGACTATCGTACATTTATATCTAAAATTTGTTTTCCAATAAATTTAGAAGGCAATGTTCTGTGTTGGTATCTTTCTAGTGCCTAATACAAAATATTCGAATTTTTAAAAAATTAATTCAAAAATTATTTTCATAAAAAATCCATTGCTTCTTGTACCTCTGCAGCGCATAAGTGATGTCAAATTATCTTTCAAAACCTGAATTTACATTTTCCACCAAAACTTTATGCATAGAAAAGAGATTATATCTAAAATATGACCAAATGGAACCTATTAAGCAAAAACTGAAATGAGATATGGCTAATAGGTACTGATTTCAAGCATCATAGGGGCGCTAATCCTTCTCTATGCGTAACCAACTCTCAAACCCAACTAATGAATCTTTACACTTTGTAGACCTTGAAATTGATGTTTTAAGTTTTATAACTTAGAATATTGTTTTCGATAGGCATCTGATCTTGCTTAGCCCAAAATAATCGATGGCAACTCCAAGTTTGTGGCCACTTCATCATGGCCATTCAAGACTAGTTGAATGAGCGATTCGCTCGAAGGTCTTTTTTCCCTTCATATTACTAAGCCTAATATAAATCCATCATGGGATAACTCAAAGGCTCGACCACCATCACTATTATACATTTTTAAGTTGCATGCTCTAAGCACTACGGATTGTTTGAAGTTTTAAAGGTAGGCATATGGCAGCAACTTGGCATCTCTGCTTAGGATAACTTGAGAGTTAGGCCAATGACTAGTTATGCCTTGCACAATCCTTGGCTTTTTGGCTCTCATTATTATTTAGTTATAATTCCTTTTTATTTTTATCTTCTAACCTTTTACTTTTCATGGCTTTGTTTTGTGATTGTTAGGGACTACTCTATTCCCGAATAAATGCTGATTTAAATAAGCATGGTAATATAGGGTAAAAGAAAAAGGTTTGATTGTTTCCTTGAGACAAATCGTGCACTTGCATTTGCATTAGATTCCCATTAAACACCATGGTGTGGTTAGTATCCCAATTATTAGGAGGAAGTAAGCCATCTGCCTTAATAAGTAATCCTCCATGTAGGAATGGTAAAACCTTCCGATGTCTAAATTACCTATGTCTTTCATGAGTACCTCTTCGCATTTGCATAGGGAAATATGTCCAACAAATTAAACCCATTTCGCCAAACTTACGATGGCTTAGGTTCACGGTGCCTCAGCTGTCTTTACCGAATGGAAAAACTATTTGGATACCGATTTAGGCATCAATTTAAATCCATATATTGAACCCTACAAGCCAAACTATGTCAAACCATACTGGATTGCTGCTAGAATAACTAGACGAATAGGGTCACTTAGGGAAACAGGTTTTCCCTTTACTCTTATATACCATGGTTATGTGGATTATGATGGGTGAACATTACCGCTCGTAATTGTTGTTCTATTTTCATGATTATTTCTTTAGGATATGCCATTACGTTCGACGGGAAATCCTCTTTAATAAGTAGGTGATGAGAAGTGAATGCCATTACCTACAATGCCATTTTAATGTAGTTATATTCGACTAAAATAAGCTACCATCATGTCCAAATAATAGGTTAACATGCACTTGCCATAGGAAGTGAAGAACAAATATCACCACTTACTTGGTCAATATGGTCTTTGCGAGGTACCATGCCATCTTGTTAAAGGTAATTTTAACTCGAACACATCGTTATGCTATCCGTTTGTCCACCTTGCTAAGGCTATTTTAACCCGAACATGCCGTTATGCTTGCTCCTAAGCATCATACCTCCTATTGTTAGGGTAAATTTTGTGATGTACTTTTGCTGCTATACTTTCATTCTTTTATCCTTATGCCTTTTATTTTGTATGGTTACTAACTCATTTCCCTTTTTGCTTTTCTATTTCACATATGCATCATTTAATCATAATCATCATCATTATGGGACAATTGGCCAATGGCTTAGTGTTTATCAAGGGGTTTTTATCATGGAGCGATAACCCACTTTAGAGCTGAAGCCTTTTGAGAAAGCTCGAGCATGGTTTGAGCATTGACAACATGAAGATGGAGACATTTTCAAACTTGAATATGTCTTAACTGTGCATGAAAGGGTCAAGATAGGGGACCATCAAAATGACTGGCAAATTGAAGCATATAGACTGTTTGGAATAATACTTAAAAAGAATCATTCACGAAGAGATACGAAAACACAGCCTTCTTGCTCCAAGTCTATTTAGATGCCAACCTATTGCAAATAGCATCTCAGTTTTGGAATCTAGCATATCGATGTTTCACTTTCAATCCTGAAGATTTGGTCCTTATAGTTAACGAATACACTACGTTATCAAATTAAGAGAGCCAAGACTGACTGAACATGCTATAAAGCTTTGAACCCTCAAACCTCCAATAAAAGATTAGGTTAGATCCTCAAGGCAATAGAGTCTTGGATCAAAAATCACACCAAGACAAAGAGGAATAGTGAGTGCATTTTTTGGGTGAGTTTGAAAGAAGTAATAGCAAATATCATTAACATTAGAAAAATCTAAGATATCTTTGCTTTGGCGATATACCCAAGGATAATAGGTAATGTTAAAGCTACGGTAGTAGATTTTTTTTCCTAATTATGCTATAACATCAATCCTACATCAACCATTACCGTTGAAATTATTCGAGCTCTCAGTTTTTACAAGAAAATGGGTACTAGCCACTTCATCGAATGTATATTACTCCTTCACATTTGGCTCATCAGTCAATTATGTCCCCAAAAAAATAAAATGTCATGCAACTTTTTACCCAACTTTAACCCTATCTTCAAGGAACCTAAAAAAGAATGGCCTCAAGGCAAATCTGAAGGACAATAGGTCCAGAAATTCTAGAACCTCAAATGGAAAGAGGTAACATA
>JBBYHK010480658.1:0-17887 GCA_038382065.1 Adansonia grandidieri | reverse complement strand
TTAGTTTATAATTTTTTAAAATTCTTCAAATATTATTATTTAATTCATATTAAATAAATTTAGTAAAATTCCTTTTATTTTATTAGTTTTGTATTTTTTTTTTGAAATTTTTCTGTTTATGAAATACGAAGTTATTTTTATGTTATAACTTTTTAGGAGGAATTTTTGTTAGTTTATAATTTCTAAAATTCTTTAAATATTTTTATTTAATCCATATTAAATCATTATCAAAAAATTCAATTTGTTTTATGAATTTTCAAATTTTTTATATTACTAAGATACGGTTTTTATATTTCGTAAATTTTTTTGGTCAAATTTTTTCAAGTTTCTAATCTTTAAATTTCTTTAAATATTATTATTTATTTTATATTAAATTAGTTTTGAAGCTTTAATTTATTTTATGAGTTTTGGAATTTTATATTAAATTACCAAGATACCGTGTTTTCCACCCGTGAATTTTTTTGTAGGATTTTTCTGAGTTTATAATTTTTAAAATTCTTAAATATTATTTTTAAATAATATTAAATCAATTTTGAAAATTTTAATTTATTTTATGAGTTTTGCATTTTTCAGTAAGTTTTTTCTCGTATAATTTTATGAGTTTTGGAGCTTTAATCATTTTTTTCATTTTAAAACTTTATTTACAATTATCAATTATTAATTTTCTATTTTATTACTATTATTTTAACTTTATTTTAGTTATTAGTTATTTCCTACTAGTTTCACGGAAGCTAGTCTAGTTAATCCTTAACTTTTCCCCTAACTAATTTGGTTGGTTTCTAATTACCAATTGCATGATATTTTCTAGGCAATCATGACAATATTTTTTTGAATGACCTAGGACTGTTTGTCATATTAAAGCAAATCTCACCTTTTTATGCTAATTATAACAAAAATTTAATTAAAAAATAAATTAATTTTTTCTTTTTCTTCTTTTGGAGTTTCGGCCAAGAGGATTTGGGAATCCTCTTGGCTGAACCTCCCCCTTTTAAGAGGATTTGGGAATCCTCTTGGCTGAACCTCCCCCTTTATAAAAGGGGGAGGATGTGTTTTCATGGGGCTTTTGGAAGGGCTAAAAAATAAAGAAAAAAGTTCGAAAGAAAAAACACTAAAAATATACATTTTTACTTAGTTTTTCAAGTTTTTTCTTAAGGTATCACACTTGTTTTCTTTTCTTTTCTTCATTTTGATTCATTTTCATCCTTATTCATAAGCCAAAATCATGTTAAAGCTCGTGGATTCTCATCCATGTTGAAAGGCTAAACATGGTGGCTTTAAAATTTTTTTTTTGGATTTTTGTTACTTTTTTTAGCTTAATCTTGTTCATATATATATATATAATATTATTCTTGTTTTTATGATTTTGATTTTGTTGTATTTATGTTGATGTTTCTTTCATGTTATTGTGATGTTGATATGTTGAGTAGAAAACTATTATATTTAGTTTATGATTTTACTTTCACTTAAGTTTGATAATAATTATTTATGCTTATTTCCATGATTTTTTATGTCAAAGCACGTATGTATTTCATGTTTTTCACCTTGGTCGAATCTGATTGGAATTGTTCATGATCATTTTGTGCTTATTTTTATTTTGATTTCATGATTTTTAGATTATTGTGTAATATTAGTAAACATAGGGACTAAATTGTAAAATTTATAAAAGTTTCTTTTGACATTTTTGGCTTGGTTGAGAGCTTTGTAAGCCATGAGATTTCTTATTTGTGTATTTATAAACATATGTTAGGTATTTTTAATACTTTAAGGTTATTAGAAAGTTTAGGGATTAAATTGTAAAATATAAAAGTTATGTTTTGTCACTAAAAATGTTTGGCCGAACCTTCTTACCTATTTTTGCCATGATTTTTGTATTGATTCTTTACTGGTTTGATGATTTTTAATGATTTTTTTTGTGGTATTTTATCATATAAGGGTCAAAATATAATTTTACAAAGTTTAGGGGTACCTTTTAAATTGTAGAAAAAAATTTTTAGGCCAAGGTATTTGGCCGAATCTTTGTTGATATATTGGCTGTGTTTTCATGCATAATTTCATATGATTCTTTTCATTTTTAGATTATTTTATTATGTATGAACTAAAATGAAAATTTTAAAAAGTGTAGGGACTAAATAGCAAATTTTCATATTTAGGGGGCAAAATTGATATTTTACTAGTTTTAAAGATTTTTATTATTTCTATGGCCTTTCGTAGGGATATTGAAATTTTCAAAACACTTCATATTTGTTCAATCTTTCGAAGGATACGAATGTAATTTTAAAAAATTTAAGGGTATTTTGATAATTTTGCTTATTGAGATGCTTTTACGCTAAAAGTAAGTATTTTAGGTTTGGTTTACTCTTCAATGGTCATTTTAAGTCCATTAGGGTTACCGAGATACTTTCATGTCGAAGGAATAGCACCAAGGCATTTTGATAATTTTGCTCACTATGATGTTTTTACGCCAAAGGTGAATATTTAGGGTTGGTTTAGCCTTCCAAGATCATTTTGAGGTCTATTAAGGTTACTGAGGTACTTTCATGTCGGAGGTATACCCTAAGGGCATTTTGGTATTTTTTACCGAGATGCTTTTATGCCAAAGGTGAATTTTTAGGACTACTTTAGCCTTCCTAGATCATTTTAAGGTTTATTAGGGTTATCAGATACGTTCACGTCAAAGGCATACCCTGATGGTATTTCGGTAATTTTTTTATCGAGATGCCTTTACATCAAAGGTTAATTTTTAGGATTAGTATAGCCTTCCTTTATCATTTTAAGGTCTATTAGGATCATCGAGATACTTTCACGTCGAAGGCATACCTTAAGGGTATTTGGGTAATTTTTTTTGGCGCGATCTTTTTAGGTCGAAAGTGCATATTTAGGATGGACTCACCTTTTTTTCAATCATTTTTTAGTCTTTTAGGGGTTACTAGGATACTTTCATGGTATATCTTAGGGGTATTTTTGTAACTTTACATTAGAACCAAATCCTATATGAGTATTAGGATACTTTCACTTTGAAAGTACATATTAAGAATAGGTCCATCATATTAGGCCATGTCTAGGTCATAGAGTCTGTATTTTAATAATAAAATAATTTTTATAAATAACACAATGTCTCCTAATTAAATTAATACGCAGGATTCCTACCAGAATATGTGAAAACTTTTATGGATTATTTTAATAATGAAATACCTTTTTCAAATAGGAAGTCAAGTTTTTTAATTTAAAAAAAATAAAATCCTTCGTATTTCGCATGGTTCTCCAACGAGATATGATGGAGAATTTGTGTCCACTTGGTTCCCTAGGAGAGTATGAATAATTTTGTGATTTCAAAATGTAATAAAACCTCACTTTCCTCGAAATAATAAATTAGTTTAATAAAATATTATGAGCCTTATAATTAAATATCAAATATTGAAACCGAATAAAAATTAAATTTATTTCAACATACGATTAATAAGGTACCAATTGCTGGCACCACAAGAAGGTTGATCCTTACTTGTGATTGTAATCGACTCTTAAACCCTTTCAAGTGATCTCTAGTATGAGCGCGGACCTTGGAGTTTGTGTCTATGGGTTTTGTAATCTTTAAAATATAAACTCAGGCAAGTGTCCAATCTTACCTGGCCAAAACAGATCAGTGGCGACTCCAAAAAAATTGGTTGTTTTGTAACGACTATTCAAAGAAGTCGAGTGAGCAATTCATTTTTGACAACTCAGTCCATAGGTATGAAAAATAAAGAATAATAATTATGATATAGGCTCCTAGAAATAAAAGGATATAATTATATATAGATATTTATATAGAAACAATGGATACATTCACCATTTTAAGTCGGGCTGGTCAGGATTTGTATCCGGACCATGTTGCCACAATACCTAAACTCATGTCTTTTTAGTCCTCAAAGATTAGGATGCATATTTTCCTAGTCCTCAAAGAGCAGGACACATATTTTTCTTTTTAGTACTTAAATAGTAAGATGCCTTTTTTTTTTTTAGTCCTCAAAGAGTAGGACGCTTTTTCTTTTTAGTCCTCAAAGGGCAGGACATATTTTTTCCTTTTTAATCCTCAAAGAGCAGGACACATTCTTTTTCTTTTTAGTCCTTAAAAAGTGAGACGTTTTTCCGTTTTAGCCCTTAAAAAGCAAGATGTCTTCTTTTTCTTTTTAGGCCTCAAAAAACAGGATGCTTCTTTTCTCTTCTTTTCAATCCTCAAAAAGCATGATTCTTACCTACCTCAGGCCTCAAAGAGCAAGATGTTTACTTACCTCAATCCTTAAAGAGCAAGATGACTTACCTTAACCTTCAAAGAGCAGTATGCTTACCTACCTCAATCCTCAAAGAGCAGGATGTTTACCTACCTTAGTCTTCAAAAAGCAGGATGCTTACCTACCTCAGTCTTTAAAGAGCAAGATACTTAAATGTCTCAGTCCACAACGAGCTAGAAGCCTATCGAGCCTGTTTTCAAAAAGTAAGATGCTTACCTACCTCAGTCCATAAAAACCTAGATCCTTATCGAGTCAAAACCCACACTAGCTAGCACCTATCTAAAGGGTTAAACTTAGGAAACAACAAACCAAGTAGGGAATTTAAACCCTATAAAACTCATTGAAATTCTTTTGTTAGTTGGGACCATTGCTAATATACTCGACCTATCTCAACCATCATCCTACCTAAAAAAATGGTGCCTATTTGTCTTTGCATTATTTTTTATGCTTAGCAATAACCAATAAGGGGCAACTGTAGACACCTCATTTTATCTTGGCCATTTTTTTTAGCATCCCGAGATGTAATCAAAAGATAATAGAATAAAAAAATAGAGATGACTGTTGGGTGTCATGTCGCTAGGCACTATTAGGCAACACAATGCCAGTCAAAAATTTTTCTAGGAAGGCCAAACATACCTATGGGTCGTATTAAATAAAAATGTAAAAATAAGGCATCAAAGGTCACTATTTAGGGTGTCACTAAAGTTATTCAGATGAGAACATGTCAATTTTCCATTGTTCGTGACCAAGGTGAGGTATTCAAATAGCTTAAGGTGCATGAAAGTCACAATGGTGCATAAATATTGATGTAAAGCTTTCACATAACTAGATATTCAAATTTTCACATAAAGAATCAATAAAAAAAGGTTTGGTATCGATACCGAAGGTGTAATCTTGATACTTAGTGTGTTTGTATCGATATCGCCCTTGGCAGTAGCTAAAGTTGTGATTTTTGGCAAAATGTATCGATGCACAAGTAGGATTATCAATACATGCCCTTAAGTCTCGAGATTGGAAACAGTTTTTTGCTCTTGTTATTGATACACGCTTCATTGTATCAATACTCATTGGTAAAAATTGCCTTGTATATAGATACAAAATGTTTTGTATTGATACACCAAGGCATTTTTGCCTAATTTGAGCCATCTTTCAACCTTTGAAAATCTGAGTCAAACACGTTTGTTACACCAAAAATCATCGTAATTTATACGAGGCCTTAACTAGGAGCTCGTGATTGGCTTAAACAAAATTTTAAAGTAGCCAATGATATGAGACATTTTGATGAAATATATGGTTTGTCATAAGGCAAGCTTGGCTTTTCTCCAGTTATAAGCTGTTACAGCCTTTATGTACACTACTTTGCTAATGGAAATAAGAGCAACTGAGCATACTACCTGGAGTTATCCCCTAGTACATGAATGAAAGATCAAAAATGCCCTTACTTCATCTCCAAAAAGCATTGGCTAGACCTTAAATTTAAAAGGGGGCCAAAGCTGGCTTAGCCATCCATCAATTATTTTCAAAAAATCTAAAAAAAACACCTCCAGCAACTCTAAAAAAAAAGAGACTCCAGACAACATTGTTCCATTGCCTTTTACCTTTAATCTTTTTGCATTCCCATAGGTCCTTAAAATCACCACCAAAAACACTTTTAAGACCTTCTATTCCATTCATCCTTCCTCTTAAAACTTCTTTCCATCAACACCCTACTAAAAGTCTTTTTTTCATCATTTCCTTGCACATTAACATAAAAAAAAAAGAGAAAAAATGTGAGCCCTAAGTTGTTGCTAAAAAAAAGGCTAAAGCTTGAAACTTTTGGTATATTTTCTCACCTAGTTTATTTTTTTCTCATTTCCAGCACTTGCATCATTCTAGTGAACTATTTATGCTACCATGACCATCCTAGACTCCCATGCATTATCATTGCCTTGGTTGTGGTCATCTTAGGAATTTGATGTTCTTTTGGTGCCTTAATGTTGCTTGGTATGCCAAACATCTTCTATTTCATTCTATCATCAAACTAGTCTCTTATTTAAGCATTTTCTGTCCTGTTTCACCTATTTTCACATGCTTAACACATCCTTGAATGTTCTTTCTAACATACATTGAGTATGTTCATGCATTTTCTTGCATTTTAAGAAGTCTTATGGCATAAAAAATGTTGTCTTAAAAATTCTAACATGCTTTCCTTTGCTTTAATATGTTCATGTCATCTTCTATAGCATGGTTTTTTATGCCATTCATAGAGCTGTCATTTCCATGCTTCTTATTTGTCACTTCCTTGCATTTTTTGTCATATTTTCCATGTCAAAATGTCACCTTTGTGTGTTTGCATGTGTTATCCCTGTTCATCTTAATGTATTGTTGTATATTGTTCATGACATCTCTCTCAAGATGCTTGCTTATTTGCTAAAAATCAAGTTTTAAAAAAAATCCCCAAGTTAAGTTCATGCTACCTCGAATAAACGAAGAATAGCACGGATTTAATCTTTCATAAAATTGGTCTTCCAATCTTGGGGATAAATTAAGCATTTTAGATCTGGATTCATGGTAAAATAAGTTTAAAGATGTTGTTATTCAAACAAAAATGACTTTTTTAATTGATAGAAAAATATATATTAAGCTTTGATCTTGAGTTTAATGCCTTTAAGGTGGCATGCTTAATGGGTTGTTTCATTGTCCCAAAGTACTTCGAGATTTTGGAATGAACTCATGATGCCCGTGTCATTCTTTTCCTTGTGTTGTAGATGTTTGGATGTCCATAACTCGAATTTGACCCCCAAGAAACTTGAAAAATAGAATAGTTCCCTGTTTTTGTTTTTATAGTACTATAATCTGAGTTTGAAAAATTATTTTCAAACCATAAGTGATTTTTCTAAAATTCTTTAATATTTTTCCCTCAAAGGGCATCAAAAATTCTTTCCAAAGGTGTCCCGTTTGCTCTAGGATCATCTTGGATGAGGAAATTATGATTTTTTGAACATTTGCTATTCGAAACCTCTAGAGCCAGTGCATTACATTTTGTTTGGGTCATTTTGGCCCATCAAATAATTTTTCTATGTTGTCTAAATATTTTTCCCAGAAAGTTTGCAAAATTCCCTTTTCGAAAATTGTTTATGATTTAACGATTTCAGATGAGTCCAGAATAATTTTTTAACTTCCATCACACCCTTTCCCTTGTACATGTTGCCAGTGTCGAAACAAGCCTAAATGCAAAAATTAATCTCGCCTAGAAAGTGATTTTCTAGGATTTTGAAATATTTTTATATTAACTTTCATCATGTTACCTTTCCAACGGTACCTTGCTTACCCCTTGAAGCCCTCGAATGAACCTAGAATAAATCCGAAAGAGACATAGCGTGATGTTATCCCTTAGTTTTTAAAATTAAAATTAACCCCTCTCCCGAATCACCATCATCGAGACGTTCAAACTTCTCGAATGCATCCGATTGGCTCCCCTAAACACAAGCCCTTTAGTCTCGAATCAAGGCTTAAGACAAAAATATATTTTATTCAAATCCTTGATTTCCCATCTTCAAGATACCTTTTTTTCAAAAAAAAATAAATAAAAGAAAATAAATATCCTTTTTCTTCTAAATCATCAAAAAATTTTCATTCTTGGGGACACTCCAGCCTCAACTCTCTAAGAGGATACTCCAACCTCGTCTTCCACTAAAAAACTAGATTCTTCTCTATCATATTTATTTAAGATTCTTCATCATTTTAATCATCAATTTTCATTCTTAAGGATACTCCAACCCTATTTCCCACTAAAAAACTTGAATTTTCTCTCTCAGATTTATTGGAGATTCCTAATTATTTTCTAAAATGACAAATTTTCATTTTTGGGGAATACTCTGATCCCACTTTTACCTTAAGAATCCAAAATTTTTCTCTCTTCTAGATATCCCATATTATTTTGATTAGAACCCTTTTTTGTCCCTCAAATTACCACTAAATCCAAATATGTCTTCAAATTATCATTCCAGTTATTCTTTAATAATCAAAGGCAATTACAAGATACATTTTGATCATCCCTATTTTTATGTTCTTATGATTATGGTTGTTTGTCTATAAAATTATTATATTCCCTTTTGTTCTACTAACATATTTCCTTTTTATAGTGATCATCATGCATTCATATTTAAAAATTGTTTTCAAAAAATTTACAAAGCAATGTTCCACGTATGTATCTCTCCAATGCCTAACACGAAATATTCAAAATTTTAAAATTTAATTTAAAAATTATTTTTATCAAAAAATTCCTATACTCTTCATACTTCTGCAGTGCATAGGTGACATAAAATTTTCTATCAAAACTTGAATTTATGATTTTCGCAAAAGCTCATGCATTAAACGAGATTATATCTAAATAATAACCAAATGGAATCGATTAACCCGAAACCAAAGTGAAATATAGTTAGCAGGTATCGATTTAGGGCATCAGGGAGCATTAATCCTTCTCACACGTAACCAACTCCTTAAACCAATCAACAAATCTCTGGACCTTATAGACCTTGAAATCAACATTTTGAGTTTCATAACTCAGAGTATTATTTTTGATAGGCTGATCAGGATTCGTATCTAGGCCATGTTGTGACACAAAGGATATTAAGGAAATGTTGTGCTTAGTGCCAATGAGTCCATCAGATTGACTACTTGCATTAGATTGGCTATCAACAGGTTGGTAGTAAGGACATTCTTACATTGGTGTCGATGATTGTAATGTTAAGGGTTGAGAGCTTTCCAGATAGTGGCATTTAGATCAGGCACTATATGCTTATGTTATGGTAACAACAAGAGGGACACTACGAGACCTTAGAAATAATTTGATGGCTGGGCTGAAACAATTGGTGAGAATGGCATCTGGAAATAAGGTAGGGTGTATGGGAGTGTTGGTGGCATAGGCTTTATTATCACGATTATTGAGATGAGTATCGATGTTATAATTGAGCTAGGTGTCATAAGATCCCTGATGGGTGGTTAAGATATTATGATGGCTAATGACAATGTTGGTGGCGGAAACATACTCACTTGTTTGAGATACCATGGTTCTAGATTCTATGTGTAAATTATGGGTTACTAGTTATTAGACTTTGGGTCTAGGATTATGTTGTTCACACAGACAATGCCAATGTTGATGCAAGGATTGTTGGACTACACCCGCTATAAGGTATTATCCACTTTGGAATAGTGCATAGATTGTCCTCACGATTTTGGCCTTTGAGGAAAAACACCTCAATAAAGGAAGGGTGGCTCTTGCTTTGTAAGTCACGGTCTATATCTTTGACTAATTAATGTAGGATCATTGTGCCCTTAACTTTTTGAGGGAAAAATGTCTTTTTTATGAAATTCATGAAGATGTATCGATACATTTCATTAATGCATCGATACATCTTCAAGGCTTTGATTTTTCCATGCCTAGAGCATGAATTTATATCGATACAAGGTCGTATTGTATTGAAATAATGCCCATTTTACCGATATAATGTGCCTTTATCAATATAATGTTGGGTTTTATAGTGTTTTATGGTCCTAGAAGTTGTTGTGACAATAGAAACAACTAACATATCGATACTGCATGACATTTTTCACCATGAGTAACATCTTCACCCTAAATTTTCTTATATTTCACATTCTTAATGGCCTTGGATTACTTCATAATCATACAAAGGGTGTTTTGTTAATGTTTTTATATTAAAACATGAGCATAAGAACTACTTACATAGCCTAAGCCATTAAAGTTAAATGAACTTGAAATAGATGAGTTTAAGGCTCTAATCATACTTAGGAACCAAATAGCATCTAGTTAGATTGTTTCTTGACAATTTTAAGTCTAATTCTATTAAAATTCAATAAGGTGCTATTTTAGGTTAGAATTAAAAGCTTTTTCTTGATGGAATCAAGATATGCCTTTTTTATATAGGTTTCTTCTTAAAGACATGCAACAGATTTATCCATCAAACTCGACTAAAACCATGCCCCATTTAGGAGGATTTTCAACTTTTGATTAGATCACTTAGTAACATAAAAAGATTCCTTGCAATCAAGCTTAGGTAGGTTGTCAAAGAATGCATGGAAATCCATGAGGATGGCAAGAAACTAGCCAAGAGAGATTTTAAACTCAAGGGGGTCCAAAACAAAGGAAAGAGTTGGTTCCTAGCTAAAGACACCAGAAAAAGAAAATGAGGAAAAAACAAGAAAACAAAAGGAAAAGATAACGTTTCTTCAAGCTGATCCAAAATGGTTTCTCTATTGGTTTTCTACTTTGTTTTTACTCATTTTTCTCTTCATCTTATGCTAGCTTGAGGATACCTAAGCCATGCTTAGGTGATTATTTCAGTTAAGGATGTAAGAACCAAGTTTATGGCCAAATCTTGGGCAATGATCACCAAATGATATATTTTTGTTTTCTTTGATGATTTTGTTTTAAAGTTTCATAAAAATCATCTTTCCATTAAGAATATTTTCAAACTATTTTATGCTCAGTTTTTTTAGTTTTTATTTGGTTTTCATCAAGTTTTTTTTTCATGTTTTAACTTTAATTGGCTTTCCATGCTACTTATATTTCATGTTATGTATGATTCATGCTTTTTATGACATTTTCATGCAGTATAATCATTATTTACATGTCCATGCATTTCCCATGAAAATATTGTGATTTTGACAACATCACCATGCATAAATGATTGAATCCATGTATGTTCATGTTAATGAGATATTTATGCATAAAAATCATGTATGATGCAATTTTGCAATTTTTTTCTATGATGTTATGTATATTAAAGATTATGATTTAGAAATTATTATATCATTTTATGCATTTTAAAGATATTGAAGTAATTTTTTGTAATCTAGAAACTTTTTTGTCATTCCATGCATTTTAAGGATTTTTATGCCATTCCATGCATTTTTAGATATTACTATAAATTTCATGCATCTTGGGTACTATTATGTAATTTTCATGCATTCTGGTACTATTTTAATCATTTACAAGACTTAGGGACCTTCATGTCATTTCTTGCATTTTAGTCATTTGATATGTTTTGAGGACTTTTATGCAATTTCATGCATTTTAGGACCATTTTAGTCATTTTCCATGATATAGGAGCTATTATATACTTTTATGCATTTTAGTGATACTCTAATCTTTCCATGCATTGTAGGATCTTTTAGGCTATTTCATGCACATTGGGGACTATTCAGCAATTTCCTTGCAATATAAGGCCATGTAAGTTGTTTTCACAATCTAAGGACCATTTAACATTTTCCATGCATTCTAAGACCATTTAGAATAATTTGCATAATCTAGGTTATTTTAGAGATCTCCATCACTTCAGTGTCATTTGGAAACCTTTGTGTTAAAACGTGTCCATTAAGAGTATTTAGGTAATACTACTTTAAAATCGAGTCCTTAGGATCATGTTGGAACCTTTATGTCAAAAAATGTCTATTAAAGGTATTTAGGTAATACTACCTTAAAACATGTCCATTAAGGGTATCTGGATATAACTACCTTAAAACCAAGTCCTTAGGATCATGTAAGAACCTTCATGTCGATACATATATTAGGGTTATGTGGGAACCATTGTGTCGAACCATATCCCATAGGTTTATTTTAATAATAGTACCATAAAGTTGATTCTAGGATCATGTGGGAACCTTAGTGTCAATATACATCCATTAAGGTCATGCCAGAATCTTCATGTTGATGCATGTCCTTTAAAGTCTTTTAGGTGCTATTATGTTTAAAAACCTAGTATGATTTTATTAAATATAATACGTGTTTTTCATAAAAATTCAAAGTAATATCCCCAAGTTAAAATAGTTCATAGGTGTGTTTCCAATATATAGAAGTCACCTTATCAGTTAGTTTAAACAAATGAATACCCTCTTTAAATAAGTAAAATTAGAATTTTTTATTTTCTCGAGAAATAGGACTTTCTTAATCCTCTAGGTTTTCTAGAGGAGTATAGAAAATATTTCAATTTTCAAAATTAATGGAAACTCGATCTACTTGAAATCAAAAAAATAATATATATTTTAAATAATTTCAAATATAGGAATCATAATTAAGTATAAAAAAACTAAAACTAATTTTAATCGAGATTTAAGATAATACATAATTAATAGGTATCACTTTACAGGGATTGCAGAGAGGGCATGTCTCACTTTGCATGTAACCGACTCCCAAACCCTTTTAATATGAATATTTAGTTAATACGCAAACTTTGAACTTTCTTTATAAGGGCTTCATAACCGTCAAAAGATAAACTCTGGTAGTTGACCTATCTCACCTAGCCAAAATGAATTAGTGGCAACTCCAAGCCTTTTGGTAGTTTCACAATGACCATGTAGGGTTAAGTCAGATGAGTGATTTGACCTAACAACTAAATCCCATTCCAATACCAGAAAAGAGAACAAAAATTTTATCAGTTCCACGTCTAGTTTGTCATATTCGAGTTTAACAAATTATGACAATGACATGAATATGACCTAAATACAATATGGAAAAAAATAATTAAAACACATGAATATGACATGAATAAGCGAATGTTTCAAAATCTACATAAAACGAATATTAATGTGTCAAAATTTATATAAATATATAATACTTGAAATATAATTATGATACAAAAATACAAATACACAAATCTTTTTTTCCTCTATCATCTTTCTTTCTATTTTTTTTATTTCTTTCTTAATCAAAATAAATATATATTGTCTTACCACATGTCTAGTCAATATTAAAGCAAGTTCCTCAAGTTGAGGGCATTGTTTTAATTAAAACTAGTGTAAAGTTATTGTGTTGCTTCGATTTTGTTATTGTTGATGATAATTGAATACAATAAAGACATAAAATAATTTAAATTTTAGAGTTCAAATTAAATTATTATAACTATAAAAAATATCCTACATAAAGATAACTTTCAAAGTAAGGTGTAGATATCTAAAATTATTAAATTGAATATAGACAAACGCTAATTCCAATAATTATACAACACATCACACAAAATTTGAATAATATCAATTAGATCCAAAAATTTTAGATGCAATATGATTATATGACACAAACACAATATCAAAAAAAATAATTAAAATATGACATAACATAAAAGATAATGTGAGCACAGCACAAATGGGTGAACATGTCAAAATCTACATACGACAAAGAATAACAAGAATATGACACAAAAAATAACATGACACATAATTTTAGAGTCATTTGAATAGTGCCAATTAGACTTGTTAATGTCAAACATGACACGAACTTAAAAGAATAACTAATACACAATACGACACAAAAAAATAACACTAATATAACACAAATATATGAATGTGTCAAAATCTACATATAACATGTCCAAATTATTATATATGCAATACTTTAAGTATGATTATAATACAAAAAATGCGCAAATACAACACGTGATAAGTATTAAAGAAACTTGCAAAAAAAAAAAAAGAAATCTTGAAATTGCTTGTCATTTGGCAAGCAATTACTCCCTCAACTGATTTAGGATAAAATGCATATGTTCTTATATGATTTTAGAGGATTGCTTTTAATTAAGTATTAGTGTTGAATCCTCACTTTGCTTCATTTTATTGTTGTTAATGTAAGAAGTCTTGGGGCACCAAGTAATCAGATTACAAAAATTTTATAAATAACTCATAAACATGGCAATAAAAACATAACCAAAAAAACTAATCTGAGATTCCCTAAATAGGATCATCTACCATGATTCTGACTAATCTTTATGATCAAGAAACCCAAATATATATTCATGATTCGAACATACCTCAATCTTAAGAAGTCTTTTAGCAATTCCATGACCCAATAACACATAAAAGCTAAGCTCGATTGTCATAAATCAAAGCTGTCCAAGTGTCCAACCTCCAATGGTTATCCACACAAGTGATCAAAAATTTTTCAATAAGGAAGAGACTTTGCTATTGGGAACCATGATAGTAGCTTAGATTTCAATAAATCTTCCCTTGCACTTAGAAAACCTTGATGCAACAATCAAAGATCCAAAAGGAAAACAATTTTTCTTCTTAGAAACCAAAGATTGCATAATCTCTTTAGAGTTTTTGGGAGAAAATGCCACCTAGGTTTTCTGAGCTCTCTTGGCCGATTTTTCAAGTGTAATATCAACTATATGGGACGGCAATCATAAGGCAATATATCTAGGGTTTAAAATTTTAATTATTAAGAAATTATAATTTTGCCCTTGGCCCATGTGAACTCATTCAAATTGGGCCTAAGTAACCATTACTCGTATTAGACATATTAGCCTAATCTTAATTTAATTTCTACTAATCATCCTTATGTGTGTGACCCATTAAGCCCCTATCATATTGGCAATAAATATAAAATAGCCCAATTAAGAATAGTTTATATCTATGGACTAAGATTGTCATCGAGCAATGCATCATGCCCACCCAATATGCAGGGAGTGTCAAGGTGGTTTTGACAAGCCTTTCAGTGTTCCATATCTCAATGTAATTAATATCATTTCATCATATGTCCCAAAATTAGAAAAAGCATGGTTCAATGTCTATTCTTAGCTCATTCCATTTTAGTATGCAACTGCTATGTGTTAACTCCCTATCAATATTGCCTTGGCTAAGGACTTTGAGTTAACACAGGCCAGGTACATATGAGATATGTCCCCTTATATCACTTGGGGTGGTGAATCCTCTGGACCACTTATTCACCTACCATATGATTCATGACATACCCAAAACCAGCCTACCATAAGCATCCATCTATTGTGGACCCGTTTATGATAGAATCAAAGCATGACACTCCTCATATGAGATGACCTAGTGTCACAAGCCTAAAGATCACTTATACTACCAACACATGAGAGCATTTCCGTAGACAGTTGAGTGAAATATGAAATGAAACTCTTATAGCAAGTCATATTCAATGAACTTGTTACCATAAAAAAACCCATATGATGTCCCCAATTATTTCTATACTTCAATTTATGAGATCAATTGCATGTATCCTATACATGGAGGCTTACATATGCTAGTCTTTGTGCATTGTCAATACCCTGTCTTAACAATACAATAACTAGGAACATTTTAGAAACACGGCTTTGCTGGATAGGGATATCATAATTGTAATTCTTTACAATCTCCCTGCAAGGCCAATGTGTTTCATGGGCTTTATCTACACAAGATATTTGCAACAATTATACAATTAAATCTTATGGATAAAGAAATACCTCTATAACATTAAATTAATACATTGTTTGATTACATGAAATCACTAATGATAATGCCTTACAAGCCATAACAATTGGCTTGCAAGGCTTACACTAATAGTTAATAATAATCTAAATATAATTATGATACGAAAAGTAACATGAATTTAGAGTTTAAATTAAATCACTATAATAAACTATAAAAGTGTCCCACTTGAAGGATACTTTTAAGGAAGTTATAAATATTTAAAATTATCAAATTTAATCTAAGCAAATAATAACTGTCAATAATTATACTTTATATTACCTAAAAACTATTTGAATGGTATCAATTAGATCTGATGATTTTGGATGCAATAAGATTATATAACTCAAACACAACATCAAAAAAAATTAAAATAAGACACAACACTAAAAATATGAAAACGGCACAAATGTAAAATATGATCATAAAATTGTTGAGCATTTTAAACTTAATTTCTTTAGGATTTTGAACACCTTATTTCATCCTAATTGTGAAGAAGATGAAGAAGCCATGGTTGAAACTTTATCTTATAAGTAAATTGGTTTTTCTCCCTTAATCCTTATTTATTTACTCAAGACTTTTTCTGATGAAAGCTAAATGTATGTAAGTAACATAATAGATAGGGAAAGGACCAAATTTAACTATCTCTATCCTTAATTTGGTAAGTCTATCAAGTATTCAAATGAACGTTAAAATTATTTATCATTAAACGATAAATACCAATTTATTATCAAATAAATTAAATATCATGCAAGTTATTTTAAAAGCATAACTGACTATTAATTGTAATTGATAATTATCCCCTAATTATTGCATCATTATCTTACACCAAATAAACAAACATATTAAAATCTACATACAACAAAATTTATAAAAAAATTACATGAATATGATATAAATATATAAATATATCAAAATATATATGAACTATTAACATATTAAAATTTATATAAATAAATAACATCGTAAATATAATTATAATAAAAAATAACATATATACAATATAAATATACAAATTTTTAAGTTTACTTTCTCCTTCAATTTTTTTTTAAAACTTATAGTCGACTTAAATGTACCGAAAATAAAAGGAAAATATATGCAGTTTACTAAGCAAGCCGGAACAGATGTTGAAGTTAAAACTCGTTTAGCTTACCCAAGTTTCATGACCGAGGCACCCAAGTTAACCTTCTTGTTGACCTGTCTCCGCGCCCAACCCAAAGGCCAAAGGTACCCTTAACGGTGAAGGTAGAGAGGGTCGATTTTCCACTTCACTTTTCGTGGGCTAATGAGCCCATGGACCCACTTTTCATTGCTACTACCCACACGATAGCCATCCTGGCAAAAATCATGTGACAAAGATTGATCAAGCAGCCTAATGAGATCACGACCTTTATTAAAATCAACCCAAAATTTGTAATCTTCCTTTGATTTCAAAATATTTTTCTTAAAATCATAATTTTATAAGGGTTTAAGTCAGTCGCCTTTTTCTTACAAAGGTTCGATTCTTGTAAAGAAAATTTAAGTTTTAAAATACGAAATGCATTGAATTAATATAAAAAAAATACTCTTAAAATCTTTTTAAAAAATACTAAAATTTGAGGCACCCACAAATGATTATAAAATAATTTTTTATAAAAAATAAAAATAACTTTTTTTAGGTGAGCAATTTTTTAAGAAGTTATTAACTTTTTTTCAGAAAAATTACAATTAAAAAATTAAATTCCATTCATTCTCCTATTGTTTTGGTATCATAAATATAGTTGGGTTTTTTTCGTAAATTCAACAACTAAATTAATGTCATTTAACTTGTAATACTAAACCCAGTCATTCATTTTATATTAGTATAAATTAATCTTAAATAAAATTTAAAGATGCTTCGATGTTCATAATCTGGCTTGTGCCATGCCATGGCTCAAAAATTTTTTGTTTTCTTACTGAGGCTCGAATCTAACTGAAAGTCTATTTTACTATTTAAAATAATATTAAAATATTTAAAAAATATTTTTATGTTAATATTTATAAATAAATTTATATAAAAATATTTTTAGTATTTAAACAATAATTCAAATCGAACTAAACTAATCTCAATTTAAAAAAAATATTAAAAATTAATTTGATATAAATGAAATTTGTCGGACCAAACTAACCCTTTGATTCGTGAATACATCTTTTTTTTATTACTTAGGAATCAGAAACTGCCTTGGATTCGTTCCTTGTCATGGACGTCAGCAAAGTTGGAACAACAAGAACCTCAAATTAATCATAAAATATTGTAAGAATCTATATGATTGCATGGAACTTGATACTTTTATTTTAATTGTGGAGTTAAACATGTCCATTAGTGCTTAATGACTATAACTACAGAGGAAAATCAAATA
>JBBYHK010480629.1:0-17890 GCA_038382065.1 Adansonia grandidieri | reverse complement strand
TACAATTAAAGTTCATCTTTAAATTAGGATAAATATGGATTCACATAATAATATTCTTTCTTTTAACGATTGGGCACAATAAATTCGTTTTACTCGTTGGAATAAAGGAATTGATGCATTGGTTTCGTAAGAAAAACTTCTCTTTCTACCATTTTTAGAATTAAAGTTTGTCTTTCAATTAGGATAAACACAGATTCGCATAACAATATTCTTTCTTTTAATGATTGGGCACCACAAATTCATTCTACTTATTGGAATAAATGAATTGATGCTTTGGTTTCATAAGAAAAACTACTTTTTGTACCATTTTTAGAGTTAAAGTTCATCTTTCAATTGGGATAAGCACAAATTCACATAATAATCTCAATTCTTTCGATGACTGGGCACCGCAAATTCATTATACTTAATGGGTTAAATGAATTGATGCTTTTGTTTCAAAAGAAAAACTTCTTTTTCTACCATTTTTAGAATTAATGTTTATCTTTCAACTAGGATAAAAACGGATTCACATAAGAATATTCTTTCTTTCAACAATTGGGAACCATAAATTCATTCTACTCAATGGGATAAATGAGTTGATGCTTTGTTTTCTTTAGAAAAAAACTTCTTTTTCTACCATTTCTTGAAATAAAGTTCGTATTTCAATTGGGGTAAACATGGATTCACATAATAACCTCTTTTCTTTTAACTATTAGGCATAACAAATTCATTCTCCTCGTTGGGATAAATGAATTGATGCTTTGGTTTCATAAGAAAAACTTCTCTTTCTACCATTTTTAGAATTAATGTTCATCTTTCAATTGGGATAAACACGGATTCACATAATAATCTCTTTTCTTTTAACGATTGGGCACCACCAATTCATTCTCCTCATTGGGATAAAAGAATTGTTGCTTTGGTTTCATAAGAAAAACTTTTCTTTGTACCATTTGTACAATTAAAGTTCATCTTTAAATTAGGATAAATATGGATTCACATAATAATATTCTTTCTTTTAACGATTGGGCACCATAAATTCATTCTACTCATTGGAATAAAGGAATTGATGCATTGGTTTTGTAAGAAAAACTTCTCTTTCTACCATTTTTAGAATTGAAGTTTGTCTTTCAATTAGGATAAACACAGATTCGCATAATAATATTCTTTCTTTTAATGATTGGGCACCATAAATTCATTCTACACATTGGAATAAATGAATTGATGCATTGGTTTTGTAAGAAAAGCTTCTTTCTTTTTGTACCATTTTTAGAGTTAGTTCATCTTTCAATTGGGATAAACACAAATTCACAGAATAATCTCAATTATTTCAGTGACTGGGCACCATAAATTCATTCTACTCAATGGGATAAATGAATTGATGCTTTTGTTTCAAAAGAAAAACTTCTCTTTCTACCATTTTTAGAATTTAAGTTCATCTTTCAACTAGGATAAACATAGATTCACATAAGAAATTCTTTCTTTCAACGATTAGGCACCACAAATTCATTTTACTCATTGGAATAAAAGAATTGATACTTTGGTTTCATAAGAAAAACTACTCTTTGTACCATTTTTAGAATTAAAGTTTTTCTCTCAATTGGAATAAACACAAATTCACATTATAATCTCAATTCTTTTAATGACTGGGCATCACAAATTCATTCTACTCAACGGAATAAATGAATTGATGCTTTGGTTTCATAAGAAAAGCTTCTCTTTGCACCATTTTTAGAATTAAAATTCATCTTTCAATTGGGATAAACTCAGATTCACATAATAATCTCCATTCTTTGAAAGATTGGGCACAACAAATTCATTCTACTCAATGGGATAAATGAATTGATGCTTTGGTTTCATGAGAAAAACTTCTCTTTTTACCAATTTTGGATTTAAATTTTGTCTTTCAATTGGGATAAACACAGATTCCAATAATAATCTATTTTCTTTTAATGATTGGGCACCACCAATTCATTCTCCTTCTTGGGATAAAAGAATTGATGCTTTAGTTCATAAGAAAAACTTCTCTTTTTACCAATTTTGAAATTAAAGTTCATCTTTTAGTTTGGATAAACTCGGATTCACATAATAATCTCCTTTCTTTTAATGATTGGGCACCACCAATTCATTCTCTTTGTTAGGATAAAAGAATTTATGCTTTGGTTTTATAAGAAAAACTTCTCTTTTAACCAATTTTGGAATTAAAGTTCATCTTTCAGTTGGCGTAACCAAGGATTCGCATAATAATCTTTTTTCTTTTAATGATTGGGCACAACAAGTTCATCCTCCTTATTGGGATAAATGAATTGATGCTTTAATTTCATAAGAAAAACTTATATTTCAACCATTTTTAGAACTAAAGTTTATCTTTCGATTAGGATAAACATAGATTCACATAAAAATCTCATTTCTTTTAATGATTAGGCACTGCAAATTAATTTTCCTCATTGGGATAAATGAATCGATGCTTTGGTTTCATAAGAAAAACTTTTCTTTGTACCTTTTTTAGAATTAAAGTTCATCCTTCAATCAGGATAAATATGGATTCACACATTAATAGTCTTTCTTTTAGCGATTGGGCACCACAAATTTATTCTACTCATTGAAATAAATGAATTGATGCTTTTGTTTCGTAAGAAAAAATTCTCTTTCTACCAATTTTGGAATTAATGTTCATCTTTCAATTGGGATAAACACGGATTCACATAATAATCTTCTTTCTTTTAACGGTTGGGATCCCCAAATTCATTCTCTGCATAGGATAAATGAATTGATGCTTTGGTTTCATAAGAAAAACTTCTCTTGCTACCATTTTTAGAATTAAAGTTCATCTTTCAATTGGGATAAACATGGACTCACATAATAATCTCTTTTCTTTTAATGATTGGGCACCACCAATTCATTCTCCTCATTGGGATAAATGAATTGATGCTTTGGTTTCATAAGAAAAACTTTTCTTTCTACCATTTTTACAATTAAAGTTCATCTTTCAATTAGGATAAATATGGATTCACATAATAATATTCTTTCTTTTAACGATTGGGCACCACAAATTCATTCTACTTATTGGAATAAATGAATTGATGCATTGGTTTCATAAGAAAAACTTCTCTTTCGACCATTTTTAGAATTAAAGTCTATCTTTCAATTAGGATAAATATAGATTCATATAATAATATTCTTTCTTTTAACGATCAGGCACCATAAATTCATTATACTCATTGGAATAAATGAATTGATGCTTTGGTTTCATAAGAAAAGCTACTTTTTGTACCATTTTTGGAGTTAAAGTTCATCTTTCAATTGGGATAAATACAAATTCACATAATAATCTCAATTCTTTCGATGACTGGGCACTGCAAATTCATTATACTTAATGGGATAAATGAATTGATGCTTTTGTTTCAAAAGAAAAACTTCTCTTTCTACCATTTTTATAATTAATGTTTATCTTTCAACTAGGATAAAAACGGATTCACATAAGAATATTCTTTCTTTCAACAATTGGGTGCCACAAATTCATTCTACTCAATGGGATAAATGAGTTGATGCATTGGTTTCATGAAAAAAAAACCTTTTTTTCTACCATTTTTTGAATTAAAGTTCATCTTTCAATTGGGATAAACATGGATTCACATAATAATCTCCTTTCTTTTAACTATTAGGCACAACAAATTCATTCTCCTCATTGGGATAAATGAATTGATGCTTTGGATTTATAAGAAAAACTTCTCTTCCTACCATATTTAGAATTAAAGTTCATCTTTGAATTAGGATAATCACGGATTCACATAATAATCTCCTTTCTTTTAATGATTGGGCACCGTAAATTCATTCTACTTGTTGGGATAAATGAATTGATGCTTTGGTTTCATTAAAAAAACTTCACTTCCCACAATTTTTTAGAATCAAAGTTTATCTATCAATTGGGACAAGCACACATTCATGTAATAGTCAGTTTTGTTTTCGATTTTAGGAACCATAAACACATTCTCCTCATTGGGATAAAAGATATTGATGCCTTGGTTTTATAAAAAGACTTCCCTTTTCACCAATTTTGGATTTAAAGTTCATCTTTCAATTGAGATAAACATGGATTCGCATAATAATCTCCTTTCTTTTAATGGTTGGGCACCACTAATTCATTCTTCTTGTTGGGATAAAAGACTTGATGCTCTGGTTTCATAAGAAAAACTTCTCTTTTTACCAATTTTGGAATTAAAGTTCATCTTTCAGTTGGGATAACCACGGATTCGCATAACAATCTCTTTTCTTTTAATGATTTGGCACCACAAATTCATTTTCCTTGTTGGGATAAATGAATTGATGCTTTGATTTCATAAGAAAAACTAATATTTCTACAGTTTTTAGAACTAAAGTTCATCTTTCGATTGGGATAAACTTAGATTCACATAATAATCCCTTTTCTTTTAATGATTGGGTACCACAAATTAATTTTCCTCTTTGGGATAAATGAATTGATGCTTTGGTTTCATAAGAAAAACTTTTCTTTCTACCTTTTTTAGAATTAAAGTTTATCTTTCAATTAGGATTAATATGGATTCACATATTAATAGTCTTTCTTTTAGTGATTGGGCACCACAAATTTATTCTACTCATTGGAATAAATGAATTGATGCTTTGCTTTCGAAAGAAAAACTTCTCTTTCTACCAATTTTGGAATTAATGTTCGTCTTTCAATTATGATAAACCCAGATTCACGTAATAATCTCCTTTCTTTTAATGATTGGGCATCATAAATTCATTCTTCTCATTGGGATAAATGAATTGATGCTTCGGTTTCATAAGGAAAACTTCTCTTTCAACCATTTTTAGAATTAAAGTTCATTTTTCAATTGGGATAAATATGGATTCACATAATAATCTCTTTCCTTTTAGCGATTGGGCACCACCTATTCATTCTCCTCATTGGGATAAATGAATTGATGCTTTGGTTTCGTAAGAAAAACTTTTCTTTCAACCATTTTTACAATTAAAGTTCATCTTTCAATTAGGATAAATATGGATTCACATAATAATATTCTTTCTTTTAATGATTGGGCACCACAAATTCATTCTACATATGGGAATAAATGAATTGATGCATTGGTTTTGTAAGAAAAGGTTCTTTCTACCATTTCTAGAAATTAAGTCCGTCTTTCAATTAGGATAAACATAGATTCACATAATAATATTCTTTCTTTTAACGATCGGGCACCATAAATTCATTCTACTTATTGGAATAAATGAATTGATGCTTTGGTTTCATATACTTTTTGTACCATTTTTAGAGTTAAAGTTCATCTTTCAATTGGAATAAACACAAATTCACATAATAATCTCAATTCTCTCAATGACTGGGCACCCCAAATTCATTCTACTCAATGGGATAAATGAATTGATGCTTTTGTTTCAAAAGAAAATTTTCTCTTTCTACCATTTATAGAATTAATGTTCATCTTTCAACTAGGATAAAAACGGATTCACATAAGAATATTCTTTCTTTCAACGATTGGGCACCATAAATTCATTCTACTCAATGGGATAAATGAGTTGATGCTTTGGTTTCATGAGAAAAAACTTTTTTTCCACCATGTTTTGAATTAAAGTTTGTCTTTCAATTGGGATAAACATAGATTCACATAATAATCTCTTTTCTTTTAACTATTAGGCACAACAAATTCATTCTCCTCGTTGGGATAAATGAATTGATGCTTTGGATTCATAAGAAAAACTTCTCTTCCTATCATTTTTAGAAATAAAGTTCATCTTTGAATTACGATAAACACGAATTCACATAATAATCTCTTTTTTTTTTTAATGATTGGGCACCACAAATTCATTCTACTTATTGGGATAAATGAATTGATGCTTTGGTTTCATAAAAAAATTCACTTCCCACCATTTTTTAGAATCAAACTTCATCTATCAATTGGGATAAACACACATTCATGTAATAATCACTTTTGTTTTCGATTTTAGGAACCATAAACACGTTCTCTTTATTGGGGTAAAAGATATTGATGCCTTGGTTTTATAAGAAAACTTCTCTTTTTACCAATTTTGGATTTAAAGTTCATCTTTCAATTGAGACAAACATGGATTCGCATAATAATCTCCTTTTTTCTAATGATTGGGCACCACCAATACTTCTCCATGTTGGGATAAAAGAATTGATGCTCTGGTTTCATAACAAAAACTTCTTTTTTTACCAATTTTGGAATCAAAGTTCGTCTTTTAGTTGGGATAACCATGGATTTGCATAATAATCTCTTTTCTTTTAACGATTGGTTACCCCAAATTCATTCTCCTTGTTGGGATAAATGAATTGATGCATTGATTTCATAAGAAAAACTTATATTTCTACCATTTTTAGAACTAAAGTTTGTCTTTCAACTGGAATAAACATAGATTCACATAATAATCCCTTTTCTTTTAATGATTGGGCACCACAAATTAAATTTCCTCGTTGGGATAAATGAATCGATGCTTTGGTTTCATAAGGAAAACTTTTTTTTCTACCTTTTTTAGAATTAAAGTTCGTGTTTCAATTAGGATAAATAAGGATCCACATATTAATAGTCTTTCTTTTAGCGATTGGGCACCATTAATTTATTCTACCCATTGGAATGAATGAATTAATGCTTCAGCTTCGTAAGAAAAACTTCTCTTTCTACCAATTTTGGAATTAATGTTCATCTTTCAATTGGGATAAATACGGATTCACATAATAATCTCCTTTCATTTAATGATTGGGCACCACAAATTCATTCTCCTCGTTGGGATAAATGAATTGATGCTTTGGTTTCATAAGAAAAACTTTTCTTTCTACCTTTTTTAGAATTAGAGTTCATCTTTCAATTGGGATAAACACAGACTCACATAATAATCTTTTTTCTTTTAACAATTAGGCACCACCAATCCATTCTCTTTGTTGGGATAAATGAATTGATGCTTTGGTTTTATAAGAAAAACTTCTCTTTCTACCATTTTTACAATTAAAGTTCATCTTTCAATTAGGATAAATACAGATTCACATAATAATATTCTTTTTTTTAGCGATTGGGCACCATAAATTCATTCTACTCATTGGAATAAATGAATTGATGATTGGTTTTGTAAGAAAAACTTCTCTTTCTACTAGTTTTAGAATTAAAGTCTGTCTTTCAATTAGGATAAACATAGATTCACATAATAATATTCTTTCTTCTAATGATTGGGCACCACAAATTCATTTTACTCATTGGAATAAATGAATTGATGCTTTGGTTTCATAAGAAAAACTACTTTTGTGCCATTTTTAGAGTTAAAATTTGTCTTTCAATTGGAAAAAGCACAAATTCACATAATAATCTCAATTCTTTCAATGATTGGGCACCCCAAATTCACTCTACTCAATGGGATAAATGAATTGATGCTTTTGTTTCAAAGGAAAAACTTCTCTTTCTACCATTTTTAGAATTTAAGTTCATCGTTCAACTCGGATAAACACAGATTCATATAAGAAATTCTTTCTTTCAATGATTGGGCACCACAAATTCATTCTACTCATTGGGGTAAATGAATTGATTCTTTGGTTTCATAAGAAAAACTACTCTTTGTACCACTTTTAGAATTAAAGTTCTTTTTTCAATTAGGATAAACACAAATTCACATTAGAATCTCAATTCTTTTAATAACTGGGCACCACATATTCATTCTACTCAATGGAATAAATGAATTGATGCTTTGGTTTCATAAGAAAAGCTTCTCTTTGCACCATTTTTAGGATTAAAATTCATCTTTCAATTGGGATAAACTTGGATTCACATAATAATCTACATTCTTTGAATGATTGGGCACCACAAATTCATTCTACTCAATGGGATAAATGAATTGATACTTTGGTTGCATGAGAAAAACTTCACTTTTTACCAATTTTGGATTTAAATTTTATCTTTCAATTGGGATAAAGACAGATTCCAATAACAATCTTTTTTCCTTTAACGATTGGGCACCACCAATTCATTCTCTTTCTTGGGATAAATGAATTGATGATTTAGTTTCATATGAAAAACTTCTCTTTTTACCAATTTGGAATTAAAGTTCATCTTTCAATTTAGAAAAACACGAATTCGCATAATAATCTCCTTTCTTTTAATGATTGGGCCCCACCAATTCATTCTCTTTGTTGGGATAAAAGAATTAATGCTCTGGTTTTATAAGAAAAACTTCTCTTTTTACCAATTTTGGAATTAAAGTTCGTCTTTCAGTTGGCATAACCAAGGATTCGCATAATAATCTCTTTTCTTTTAACAATTGGGTGCCACAAATTCATTCTCCTTGTTGGGATAAATGAATTGATGCTTTGATTTCATAAGAAAAACTTATATTTCTACCATTTTTAGAACTAAATTTCGTCTTTTGATTAGGATAAACATAGATTCACATAAAAATCCCTTTTTTTTTAATGATTGGGCACTACAAATTAATTTTCCTTGTTAGGATAAATGATTCGATGCTTTGGTTTCATAAAAAAACTTTTCTTTCTACCTTTTTCAGAACTAAAGTTCATCCTTCAATTAGAATAAATATGGATTCACATATTAATAGTCTTTCTTTTAGCGATTAGGCACTACAAATTTATTCTACTCATTGGAATAAATGAATTGATGTTTTGGTTTCGTAAGAAAAATTCTCTTTTTACCAATTTTGGAATTAATGTTCATCTTTCACTTGGGATAAACACGGATTCACATAATATTCTTCTTTCTTTTAAGGATTGGGAACCACAAATTCATTCTCCTCGTTGCGATAAATGAATTGATGATTTGGTTTCATAAGAAAAACTTTTCTTACTACCATTTTTACAATTAAAGTTCATCTTTTAATTGGGATAAACACAGATTCACATAATAATCTCTTTTCTTTTAACGATTGGGCACCACCTATTCATTCTCCTCGTTGGGATAAATGAGTTGATGCTTTGGTTTAATAAGAAAAACTTCTCTTTCTACCATTTTTACAATTAAAGTTCATCTTTCAATTAGGATAAATATGGATTCACATAATAATATTCTTTCTTTTAATGATTATGCACTACAAATTCATTGTACTCATTGGAAAAAATGAATTGATGCATTGGTTTCGTAAGAAAAACTTCTCTTTCTACCATTTTTAGAATTAGAGTCCGTCTTTCGATTAGGATAAACACAGACTCACATAATAATATTCTTTCTTTTAACGATCTGGCACCACAAATTCAATCTATCTATTGGAATAAATGAATTGATGCTTTGGTTTCATAAGAAACACTACTTTTTGTACCATTTATAGAGTTAAAGTTCATCTTTCAACTGGGATAAACACAACTTCACATAATAATCTCAATTCTTTCAATGACTTGGCACCACAAATTCATTCTACTCAATAGGATAAATGAATTGATGCTTTTGTTTCAAAAGAAAAACTTTTCTTTCAACCATTTTTTGAATTAATGTTCATCTTTTAACTAGGATAAAAATGGATTCACATAAGAATATTCTTTCTTTCAACTATTGGGCACCACAAATTCATTCTACTCAATGGGATAAATGCGTTGATGCTTTGGTATTATGAGAAAAAACTTCTTTTTCTACCAGTTTTTGAATTAAAGTTTGTCTTTCAATTGGGATAAACATGGATTCACATAATAATCTCCTTTCTTTTAACTATTAGGCATAACAAATTCATTCTCCTCGTTGGGATAAATGAATTGATACTTTGGATTCATATGAAAAACTTCTTTTCCTACCATTTTTAGAATTAAAGTTTATCTTTGAATTAGGATAAACACGGATTCACATAATAATCTCTTTTCTTTTAATGATTAGGCACCACAAATTCATTCTACTTATTAGGATAAATGAATTGATGCTTTGGTTTCATAAAAAAAACTTTACTTCCCACCATTTTTTAGAATCAAATTTCATCTGTCAAAAATGGATTCACATAAGAATATTCTTTCTTTCAATGATTGGACACCACAAATTCATTCTACTCAATGGGATAAATGAGTTGATGCTTTGGTATTATGAGAAAAAACTTCTTTTTCTACCAGTTTTTGAATTAAAGTTTGTCTTTCAATTGGGATAAACATGGATTCGCATAATAATCTCCTTTCTTTTAACTATTAGGCATAAGAAATTCATTCTCCTCATTGGGATAAATGAATTGATACTTTGGATTCATAAGAAAAACTTCTCTTCCTACCATTTTTAGAATTAAAGTTCATCTTTGAATTAGGATAAACATGGATTCACATAATAATCTCTTTTCTTTTAATGATTGGGCACCACAAATTCATTCTACTTATTGGGATAAATGAATTGATGCTTTGGTTTCATAAAAAAACTTCACTTCCCACCATTTTTTAGAATCAAAGTTCATCTGTCAATTGGGATAAACACACATTCACGTAATAATCGCTTTTGTTTTCGATTTTAGGAACCATAAACACATTCTCCTCATTGGGACCAAAGATATTGATGCCTTGGTTTTATAAGAAAACTTCTCATTTTGCTAATTTTGGATTTAAAGTTCGTCTTTCAATTGAGATAAACATAGATTCGCATAATAATCTCCTTTCTTTTAATGATTGGGCACCACCAATTCATTCTTCTTGTTGGGATAAAAGAGTTGATGCCTTGGTTTCATAGGAAAAACTTTGTTTTTTACCAATTTTGGAATTAAAGTTCATCTTTCAGTTAGGATAACCACGAATTCGCATAATAATCTTTTTTCTTTTAATGATTGGGCACCATAAATTTATTCTCCTTGTTGGGATAAATAAATTGATGCTTTGATTTCATAAGAAAAACTTATATTTCTACCATTTTTAGAACTAAAGTTCATCTTTCGATTGGGATAAACATAGATTCACATAATAATCGCTTTTCTTTTAATGATTGGGCACCACAAATTAATTTTCCTCGTTGGGATAAAGAATCGATACTTTGGTTTCATAAGAAAAACTATTATTTCTACCTTTTTTAGAATTAAAGTTCATCTTTCAATTAGGATAAATATGGATTCACATATTAATAGTCTTTCTTTTAGTGATTAGGCAGCACAAATTTATTCTACTCATTGGAATAAATGAATTGATGCTTTGGTTTCGTAAGAAAAATTTTCTTTCTACCAATTTTGGAATTAATGTTCGTCTTTCAATTGGGATAAACAAGGATTCACATAATAATCTCCTTTCATTTAATGATTGGGCATCACAAATTCATTCTCCGCATAGGATAAATGAATTGATGCTTTGGTTTTATAAGAAAAACTTCTCTTTCTACCATTTTTAGAATTAAAGTTCATCTTTCAATTGGGATAAATGTGGATTCACATAATAATCTCTTTTCTTTTAATGATTGGGCACCACCAATTCATTCTCCTCGTTGCGATAAATGAATTAATGCTTTGGTTTCATAAGAAAAACTTCCCTTTCTTTCATTTTTACAATTAAAGTTCATCTTTCAATTATGATAAATATCGATTCACATAATAATATTCTTTCTTTTAACGATTGGGCACCATAAATTCATTCTACTCATTGGAATAAATGAATCGATGCATTGGTTTCGTAAGAAAAACTTCTCCTTCTACAATTTTTATAATTAAAGTCTGTCTTTCAATTAGGATAAACACAGATTCACATTATAATAATCTTTCTTTTAAAGATTGGGCACCATAAAACCATTCTATTCATTGGAATAAATGAATTGATACTTTGGTCTCATAAGAAAAACTACTTTTTGTACCACTTTTAGAGTTAAAGTTCGTCTTTCTATTGGGATAAACACAAATTCACATAATAATCTCAATTCTTTCAATGACTGGGCACTGCAAATTCATTCTACTCAATAGGATAAATGAATTGATGCTTTTGTTTCAAAAGAAAAACTTCTTATTCTACCATTTTTAGAATTTAAGTTCATCTTTCAACTAGGATAAACACAGATTCACATAAAAAAATTATTTCTTTCAATGATTGGGCACTAGAAATTCATTCTACTCATTTGAATAAATGATTTGATACTTTGGTTTCATAACAAAAACTACTCTTTGTACCATTTTTAGAATTAAAGTTCTTCTCTCAATTGGGATAAACACAAATTTACATAATAATCTCAATTCTTTTAGTGATTCGGGACCACAAATTCATTCTACTAACAGAATAAATGAATTAATGCTTTGGTTTCATAAGAAAAGCTTATCTTTGCACTAGTTTTAGAATTAAAATTCATCTTTCAATTGGGATAAACTCGGATTCACATAATAATCTCCATTCTTTGAATGATTGGGCACCACAAATTCATTCACTTAATGGGATAAATGAATTGATGCTTTAGTTTCATGAGAAAAGCTTCTCTTTTTACCAATTTTGGATTTAAATTTTGTCTTTCAATTGGGATAAACATAGATTCCAATAATAATCTCTTTTCTTTTAACGATTGGGCACCACCAATTCATTCTTCTTCTTAGGATAAATGAATTGATGCTTTAGTTTCATAAGAAAAACTTCTCTTTTTACCAATTTTGAAATTAAAGTTCGTTTTTCAATTTCGATAAACAGAGATTCGTATAATAATCTTCTTTCTTTTAAAGATTGGGCACCACCAATTCATTCTCTTTGTTGGGATAAAAGAATTGATCTCTGGTTTTACAAGAAAAACATCTCTTTTTACCAATTTTGGAATTAAAGTTCATCTTCAATTCAGATAAACATGGATTCGCATAATAATATCCTTTCTTTTAACGATTGGGCACCACAAATTCATTCTACTCAACGGAATAAATGAATTGATGCTTTGATTTTATAAGAAAAGCTTGTCCTTCTACCTTTTCTAGAATTAAAATTCATCTTTCAATTGGGATAAACACGGATTCACATAATAATCCCCCTTCTTTTAATGATTGGGCACCACAAATTAATTTTCCTCATTGGGATAAATGAATTGATGCTTTGATTTCAAAAGAAAAACTTCTCTTTCTACTTTTTTAAAATTAAAGTTCATCTTTCAATGAGGATAAATATGTATTCACATAATAATATTCTTACTTTTAATGATTGGCGTTATAAATTCATTCTACTCATTGGAATAAATGAATTAATGCTTTGGTTTCGTAAGAAAAACTTCTCTTTGTACCAATTTTGGATTCAAAGTTTGTCTTTCAATTGGGATAAACATGAATTCATAAAATAATCTCCTTTCTTTTAATGATTGGGTACCACAAATTAATTTTCCTCATTGGAATAAATGAAGCGATGTTTTGGTTTCATAAGAAAAACCTCTCTTTCTACCATTTTTAGAATTAAAGTTCATCTTTTAATTGGGATAAACATGAATTCATATAATAACCCCTTTCTTTTAATGATTGGGGGCCATAAATTAATTTTCCTCGTTAGGATAAATGAACAGATGCTTTGGTTTCAAAAGAAAAACTTTTCTTTCTACCAATTCTAGAATTAAAGTCCGTCTTTCAATTATGATAAACATGGATTCATATAATAATCTCCATTCCTTCAATGACTGGGCACCACAAATTCATTCTACTCAATCGGATAAATGAATTGATCCTTCGTTTTCAAAGGAAAAACTTCCATTTCTACCATTTTTAGATTTAAAGTTTGTCTTTCAATTGGTATAAACACAGATTCACATAATAGTATTCTTTCTTTTAACGATTGGGCACCACAAATTCATTCTACTCATTGGAATTAATGAATTGATGCTTTGGTTTCATAAGAAAAACTACTCTTTGTACCATTTTTAGAATTAAAGTTTGTCTCTTAATTGGGATAACATGCATTCACATAATAATCGCCATTCTTTTAATGATTAGGCACCACAAATTCATTTTACTCATTGGGATAAATGAATTGATGCTGTGATTTCACAAGAAAAACTTTTCTTTCTACCTTTTTTAGAATTAAAGTTCATCTTTCAATTAGGCTAAACATGGACTCACATAATTACTCTCCTTTCTTTTAATGATTGGGCACCACAAATTCATTCTACTCATTGGGATAAATGAATTGATGCTTTGGTTTCACAAGAAAAAAGGTTTCCATCTACCCTTTTTAGAATTGAAGTTTAACTTTGAATTGGGATAAACACGGATTCACATAACAATCTCCATTCTTTTAATGATTGAGCACCATAAATTCTTTCTATTCATTGGGATAAACGTATTGATGCTTTGGTTTCATAAGAAAAACTTCTCATTGTGCCATTGTTAGAATTGAAGTTCGTCTTTCAATAAGGATAAACACAAGTTCACACAATAATCTCTATTCTTTTAATCATTGGGCACCATAAATTCATTCTACTCATTGGGATAAATGAATTGATGCTTTTGATTTCACAAGAAAAACTTTTCTTCCAACCATTTTTAGAATTAAAGTTCGTCTTTCAATTGGGATAAACATGGACTCCCATATTAATCTCCTTTCTTTTAATGATTAGGCACCACAAATTCATTCTACTTGTTGGGATAAAAGAATTGATGCTTTGGTTTCACAAGAAAAACTTTTCTATCTACCCCTTTTAGAATTAAAGTTCGTTTTTCAATTGGGATAAACACGGATTCAGATAACAATCTCCATTCTTTTAATGGTTGGGCACCATAAATTCATTCTACTCGTTGGGATAAATAAATTGATGCTTTGGTTTCATAAGAAAAACTTCTCTTTGTGCCATTTTTAGAATTAAAGGTCGTTTTTCAATTGGCACAAATACAGATTCACATAACAATCTCTATTCTTTTAATGGTTGGGCACCACAAATTCATTCTACTCATTAGGATAAAGGAATTGATGCTTTGGTTTAATAAGAAAAACTTTTTTTTATACCATTTTTAGAATTAAAGTTTATCTTTCAATTGGGATAAACATGGATTCATATAATAATCTTCATTCTTACAACGATTGGGCACCACAAATTCATTCTGCTCAATTGGATAAATGAATTGATCCTTTGCTATCAAAGGAAAAACTTCTCTTTCTACCATTTTTAGATTTAAAGTTCATCTTTTAATTGGTATAAACACAGATTAACATAATAATCTCTTTTCTTTTAACGATTGGGCACCACAAATTCATTCTCCTCATTGGGATAAATGAATTAATGCTTTGTTTTCATAAGAAAAACTTCTCTTTCTACCATTTTTAGAATTAAAGTTCATCCTTCAATTGGGATAAATGGGGATTCGCATAATAATCTCCTTTCTTTTCAGGATTGGGCACCACAAATTCATTCTACTCATTGGAATAAATGAATTGGTGCTTTGGTTTCATAAGAAAAGCTTCACTTCCTATCATATTTTATAATCAAAGTTTGTCTATCAACTGGGATAAACACGAATTCACATAATAATCTCCTTTCTTTTAATGATTCGGCATGAGAAATTTATTCTACTCATTGGGATAGATGAACTGGTGCTTTGGTTTCATTAGAAAAACTTTTTTTCTTCCTTTTTAAGATTGAAGGTTCGTCTTTCAATAGGGATAAACACGGATTCACCGAATAATCTCCATTCTTTTAATGATTAGGCACAACAAATTCATTCTACTCATTAGGATAAATGAATTGATGCTTTGGTTTAATAAGAAAAACTTCTTTTTATCCCATCTTTAGAATTAAAGTTCATCTTTCAATTAGGATAAACAAGGATTCATATAATAATCTCCATTCTTTCAATGACTGGGCACCACAAATTCATTATACTCAGTGGGATAAATGAATTGATGCTTCGACTTCACAAGAAAAACTACTCTTTGTACCATTTTTAGAATTAAAGTTCATCTGTCAATTGCGATAAATACAAATTCACATAATAATCTTAATTCTTTCAATGACTAGGCACCACAAATTCATTCTACTCATTGGGATAAATGAATTGATGCTTTGGTTTCATAAGAACAACATCTTTTTCTACCATTTTTTGAATTAAAGTTCATCTTTGAATTGGGATAAATATGGATGTACATAATAATCTTCTTTCGTTTAAAGGTTGGGCACCACAGATTTATTCTACTCATTAGGATAAATGAATTGATGGTTTGGTTTCATAAGAAAAACTTCACATCCCACCATTTTTTACAATCAAAGGTCATCTATCAATTGGGATAAATAGGAATTCACATAATAATCTCTATTCTTTTAATGATTGGGCATTGTAAATTCATTTTACCTAATAGGATAAATGACTTGATGCTTCACTTTCATAGGAAAAACATCTCTTTCTACCATTTTTACAATAAAAGTTCATCTTTAAATTGGGATAAATACAGATTCACAAAATAATCTCCTTTCCTTTAACTATTGGGCACCACAAATTCATTCTCCTCGTTGGGATAAATGAATTGATGCTTTTGTTTCATAAGAAAAACTTCTCTTTCTACCATTTTTAGAATTAAAGTTCATCTTTGAATTGGGATAGACACAGATTCAAATAATAATCTCTTTCTTTTAATGATTGGACACCACAAATTCATTCTACTCATTGGGATAAATTGAATTGATGCTTTGGTTTCATAAGAAAAACTTCTCTTTGTGCCATTGTTGGAATTGAAGTTTGTCTTTCAATTGGGATAAACACGCGTTCACATAATAATCTCCATTCTTTTAATGATTTGGCACCACAAATTCATTCTACTCATTGGGATAAATGAACTGATGCTTTGATTTCACAAGAAAAACTTTTCTTTCTACCTTTTTCAGAATTAAAGTTCGTCTTTCAATTGGGATAAACACGGACTCTCATAATAATCTCCTTTCTTTTAATGATTAGGCACCACAAATTCATTTTACTCATTGGGATAAATAAACTGATGCTTTGGTTTCACAAGAGAAACTTTTCTATCTACCCTTTTTTTAATTAAAGTTCATTTTTCAATTGGGATAAACACGGATTCACATAACAATCTCCATTCTTTTAATGGTTGGGTGCCATAAATTCATTCTACTCATTGAGATAAATGAATTGATGCTTTGATTTCATAAGAAAAACTTCTATTTATGCCATTTTTAGAATTAAAGGTTGTTTTTCAATTGGCATAAATACAGATTCACATAACAATCTCCATTCTTTTAATGATTAGGCACCACAAATTCATTCTACTTATTAGGATAAATGAATTGATGCTTTGGTTTCATAAGAAAAACTTCTCTTTGTGCCATTTTTAGAATTAAAGGTCGTTTTTCAATTGGCATAAATACAAATTCACATAACAATCTCCATCTTTTTAATGATTGGGCACCACAAATTCAATTCTACTTATTAGGATAAATGAATTGATGCTTTGGTTTAATAAGAAAAACTTCCCTTTATACCATTTTTAGAATTAATGTTCATCTTTCAATTGGGATAAACATGGATTCATATAATAATCTCTATTCTTTCAATGACTGGGCACTACAAATTCATTCTACTCAGTGGGATAAATGAATTGATACTTTGGCTTCACAAGAAAAACTACTCTTTGTACCATTTTTAGAATTAAAGTTCATCTTTCAATTGCGATAAATACTAATTCACATAATAATCTTAATTCTTTCAATGACTAGGTGCCACAAATTCATTCTACTCATTGGGATAAATGAATTGATGATTTGGTTTCATAAGAACAACTTCTCTTTCTACCATTTTTTGAATTAAAGTTCATCTTTGAATTGGGATAAATACAGATGTACATAATAATCTTCTTTCGTTTAATGGTTGGGCACCACGGATTTATTCTACTCATTAGGATAAATGAATTGATAGTTTGGTTTCCTAAAAAAAACTTCACATCCCATCATTTTTTACAATCAAAGTTCATCTATCAATTGGGATAAACACGAATTCACATAATAATCTCCATTCTTTTAATGATTGGGCACCATAAATTCAT
>JBBYHK010480607.1:7030-17893 GCA_038382065.1 Adansonia grandidieri | reverse complement strand
AATTATCAATTTTATTTTAATATTCTTTTAATAATTTAATTAAATATTAAAAACTTAATTTATATTTTATATATAATAAAATTATAATTTGTCAAAAAGTAAATTATATCATAAGTTTTGAAAGCATTGTCAATAGAATATATCATCTATTTATCACATTTTCTTTAATTTAATTAGAAAAACTCATTGAATATTGAGAGCTTATATATTTTACTAGTGAAATTTTAAGTGCTTTTTTGAATATTATTCTTATTGTATTATTGTTATTTCGAGTAATGATAATTAGACTCTGATAATAGTATAACAAAATAATAAGATAAATTAAAAAATATAGAAGCCATAATAGATAATACTATATCAAAAATAAAAAAAAAAATCATATTTTAGACTTAAACTAGTAATATAGTAGAAAATAATATAAGGGTAACATAATAAAAGTAAAAAAAACTTAAAAATTAGTATACATTACCTTGATGTGCTCATGGGCCAAGTTAGGGCTGAGCTTAAGTATAATATTAACAAAAAACATGTTTACCCAAGTTTGACTAATATGGGTCTCTAATTTTATCGAAGCCCGCACATATTTATAGATAGACAGTCTAAGACTGTTTAAGCTCACTCAAGTTATTTTTTAATTTATTTTTTAATTTTTTTAAATTTAATATTTATTAATTTAATAATTTTCTTTTACTAATTTTAAAATTTTAAATAATTTTACCTAGTTTTTAATATTTATATTATAATATTACATATATATTTTTCATATGATAAAAATTACATAAATTATAAAATATAAAATTAATATACATTATGCAATAGTAAAATGAGCTAGGCCGAGCCAAATTACATAACATATAAATATAAAATTAATATATATATATTATGTAATAGTTAAATAGACCAGCCAGGCTAGGCCTTTGAAGTTGGAGCTAAGACTCGTCCCATCTTTTAAATTTGGTGTAATTTTTTTACCTAAGCCCATTTTTTCAATCTAATATTTTTATCCAAACCTTCCTAGATATCGAATAGGTAGCTAACCTTTGAGCATGTCTAATTTGTACCCAACCATGGGTAAAAAAAATTAATGTAAGTGCAAAAACCATTTTCAAAAATTATATCCAATAGTATTTTAATGGTAAAGAAAAAATAAGTACAATAAGAACATTAAATGACCAAAGAAAATTATGAATTTTAATCAATTCATAAAAATTTTAATTCACTTATCACTCCAATGTTCAAAAAACCAAAACTACAAATTAATATAAAAACAAATATTATTATAGATGAAACTTTTATTAACTTTTTATGATTGCAAAACTAATATTAAAAATATATTGTAAACAATAAAATATATTGCTAAATAATATAGACAAAAAATAATTTTATGCTCAAAATGTTTAGTTTTAATACTTTATAAAATAGAAGATTATAAAAAATATAATAATACCATTAATAATTTATTGATAATTATTTTATATAGTATTTTATTTGTATTTTGTTGAAAGAGAAATATTTTATACATAATTCTTTTAAAAATTTAGTTTTCTATATCTTAATATATTATAATATAAATATAATCATATAACATAACTTGAATATGTAAATGTGTTAAAATTTATGTAAAATAAATTATTATATGTTAACAGTTATATATATATAATGCCTTTAATATGACTATGAAATAAAAAGTAACACGAATGCGAACACAACTACTTATGACATATGACACAAAATTAAAAATTTCAAATACCACATGATTATAAAATGCAAATGCAATTAAAAAATAATTAAAACACGACAGAATATACAAAACGTATCAATTATTTTAAATATCAATATGATTAATTTGCAATATTTGTATTGTAATAATAAATTATTTAAAATTAATTTTATATAATGAATTAATTATATATATAAAAATATCATATTAAAACAAAATTTTACTTAAAAATAATAATTTAATAATTTTCTTTTTAAAGCATTAAATTATGTAGAAACGATTTCGTTTAATACAAAATAAAAATAATATAAAATATACTTAAACTCAAACCAAAAAATATCTAAATTCAAATGAGCTCAAACTCCAAAAAAACTTAAATCAAACCACCTAATTACCACCTCTACTCATTATCCAAGTTGATGGAAAAGTACACTTTCTTTTCTCCCTGAGTTTGGAGTGTTTCGTACTTCATTCGACTTTATGCTAATGTCTTTTAAATACTTTTTCACTTTAATTCGACTTCATTCAACTATTATTTAGTCATGCAATTTGTCCCAAAGTTTATCCTATCCAAACTCGAGCTTGTGATCTTTGTATCAAATTTCAAAGTTGACGTTGTTGAACATCAAAAGCTTTGATTCAACTATTGGAGTATTACTAAAGACTACAAGGCGTTGGTACCACTTTTCAACCCTTCTTTTTGTAAAAGTAATTTCAAAGTTGATGAGCTATTAATTGGTTTGTTTTCTTTACCAAAAAAGCGTGGACATACTAATTTCTCCTAGTCAACAAGATTGTTGAAACTTGTAAGTTTTTTTTATTAATTTTTTCACTTTATTATTTTTTAATATATTTTTAGTTATCCTTTATAATTATAACTTTTATATTTATAGTTGAATGTGACGTATGCAAATGAAAATTAAAGATTATTATGAAGCATTAAACACAAAAAATGGTAAAAGAGAATCCAATCCATAATTAGTGGTATTATTTTCTACTTCCTATTTTATTTTTGTTTTTTATTAAGTTATTTAGAATGATAATTATCTTATACATCGATAGTGAAAAAAACTCTACAAGTGTAGTTCTAGGGTGGCACTTGTCTTATTTATTATTTATTTTTTAAATATACTTTACTGGATACAAGTCACCTCTATAAACCTCGCTTATGATATTTTTTTCATTTTACTGCCAGTGTATAAGATAATTATCCTAGTTACAAAGAAAAATTATAATAATCCTCTATAGCCTTGGCCATTTAAAAGTACTTCTCTATGCCCCATACAAAGTTGTTCACATCCTTAACAAAGTGACTTCTCATGAACAGCTTTGGCTTGTTCACCTCTACCTTAGGACCCAAAACCTAACCAACAACCATGGTAGCTAGCAACAAAGCGAGCTTGCCCTTGAGTTGTTCAAGCTTTCCTTGTAAGACCACAACCATCGCCTTTGAAGCCCTCTTTCATTGGATGAGCACGTCCATTACCTTATTTAAGGCACCTTCATCTCCTTTAAGGTCTTCTTGCATGGACTTTAGCAATTTAATCTCTCTTTGGTGTCCTCGAACCATTGCTGCACCTCCCTCCACAATTAATTACACATTTTGAGGATGGATTAACATGGATGATAACATATTCCTCAATCTAGCTTTCTTCTTTTAGCCAAGGTATAGGGTTTTATTGGCGTATGCTCTTAAACCAATCTGTTTGGGACATAGGATACATAGTCAATTAATTGCATACATGTTACTATTTAAAGTAACAAAAGGTTTTCCTTCATGTTAATGGCATGATTAACTATCATGAAGACACTAATTAAATAAAGCCCTTAAAACTTAAACGGCCTTGCAAAAGAATTGCAATGAGTTGCAATTATGACATCTTAGCATCAAACTTAGCTCCTTAAAATATTCTTGGTCATCATATTGTCAAAACAAGGCATTGGCAATGCTCAAAGTCCAACACATGTTATGCCTTCTTACTTAGAAAGTAGGTAATCAATCTCATACGTTGAAGTATGTGAGATACTTAAGACGACATGGAAGTTCTTATTTTTGTTGAAACAAGTTCACTGAACATGGCCCAAATAAGATCTTCATTTGGCAGTTACTCAAGTGTCTATAGAATATGTTCTCATGTGCCAGTCATGTATAATAGTCCTTAGACTTGTGATGTTTGGTCATCTCCTATGAAAAGTGTTACACTTAGAGATCATCACGAATAAGTCCACAATAGATGGATGCTTATGGTAGGATAGTTTTGGGTATGGCATGAATCATATGATAGATGGATGAGTGATCCAGAAAGAATTTATCACTCCTAGTGACAATTGAAGATTTATCCCAAATGATCTTAACTGTGGTTGATTTGATTAAAGTCTCTGGCTAAAGTATAGTGAATTATGAGGAATTGTTCTTTGTAGATTCATAATCATTGACCATAAGTTGTAAGATCTATCATGGATTAAAGCATAAGTAGACAGTGAACCATTCTCATGCTCAATTCGAGATATATGGTGAAAAGATCGTACTACATTGATAGGCAGGTTACTGAAAAGTTTCAATGAAGTCACATTAACTCTTCAACATGTGGGTGGTTACGATAGATTGCTAGATCCTGCTCTTGACCTTTGAACATGATTAATTATGTTCATTGTCGACATATTGGAAACTTAATGGTCACACACAACAGGATGGATTTATTGAATTAAATCAAGGATCTAATTATGACTTAATTAAATAAAAGGTAATTTGAATGGAAGACTTAATTGGATAGTTCAATTAAGATATATTTTAATACAAAATTAGATTTATGAAATATGTATTTTGTTATCTAATTAAAACAAGAAAATAAGATTGTTTTATTAAAATAATGTTTAAATTAAGACATGCTATATCAGGTGGATAAATCTAGTCTAATCAAAATAGGATTTCTTCAGGACTAGGGATTTGATTGTGAATCAAATGTTTCTATCTCATTTCTTTGTCTTCTATCCCTTGGATTGTAGTAATATTAATTATATATTAATTATTTGATAATTAATATTAAACAAAATTAAAATTAAGTTAAATAGTTTTAACTAAATTCAGGATCTTATAGATATAAAATCCATAAGGATGTGTATATTAGCAAATTTAGTTTCCAATTTATTTATCTAACTTTACAATTATTAGATAATTTATGTTATAAATATTATTCATTTAGATAAATATAGAGTTTAAATTATAAAATTAAACTTAGCGAAATATAGTCTAGCCCAATAATCCTCTATTGCACTTAAAGCTTGATTGATAGTCCAAGTGTATTGGGCCAAATTCCATGGCTCAATTAGGATAGAGAGTTTCGGCCAAGACAAATGGAAAGGGCTAACCAATTTATTTACTTGAAATAAAGGTTGGTTAATTTGAAACACTTAAAACAAGGTGAAAAAGTTTCACTTGATTTAGAAGTTTTAACTAGTGTAAAACTTTTCCACCTTAGGTACAAGTACGAGTCAAATTGAGCTAGCATATAGAGACATGATGGGTTGAAAAAACTAATAATCTCTTTTGACCTAATTTTTTAGAGAAAATATTTTTTAAAGTTCACAATATTTTCTCAAAATTTTTCTTCTTGTAGCCACCATTGTTGCATAAACCTCCCTTAAGGATTTTAAGTTCTTGCACCACCTTCACTCTCGATATCTTCTTAGTTCTTGCTTAATCAAAGATATATATTTACCTTTCGATTGAGGCTTAACAAGCCTTCTAGCGAGCACTAGAGAACCATTAGACCTCAAGAAGGTTTCAATAAGATAATCGTTAGAGGCAGGACAAATATACTACTTATGATCTTGGAGATCTTTTTTAAAAAGCCATAATTGCCACCTCAAGGTTCTTTTTGGTTGCTTTTTTGTTTCATATCTCAACATCTAACATAAGGGTAAACTCTAAATATATGGATGTTTAAATCTTGTAGAAAAATTTTAAAGTTTACTACATGTAAGTCCCTCCTTAAAGATTCTCAAGAATGTCTGGCTATTTCTATGTTTATATCTTCCATTGTTCCTTTTTTGTTATTATGTTAATTTTTGAAATCCAATACATGTATGGGCTAGACTTTATCAGGATTCACATCCCTTTGGGATGTCTATCACAGGACTAGTGTTACTAGGATGTTCTTCACTTGCCATGCTTCTATGAACGCAACATCAATCCATAAATGCACTATGTGAAAGACAAAAATCAACCTTAAACCAACATTTAAGTGAGTCACAAGTCAGCTCCCAACAAAACACCCCTCACCAGCTTTCAACACTAGCATAGCAATCCCAACACACCTACTACATACTAACAGCATTCATCCAAGCACTAACAAGCACATGCGTAAAGTAACATAATAGTATGCCTGCACACTCTACACCAAGGAGCACACTAACACACTGTTACATAACACTAAGAGGCATACTCAAATCTAAGCTCTAATACCAACTTTCATAGGTCGAGGCTCAAGCTTTAGCTCAAGCATGCATAACTCTTGAACCTTACAATTGGCACTTCAAGTGTCTAAGATTGGCCTTCACTCAAAACAGGTGCTTGGTACCATATGGTCCAAGACATATCAAGCCAAAGTGTTGCACACACTCAACTAGCACAGTAGGAGTTAAGAAAAAAAAAGATAGGAGAGAGAGGCAAAGCAAGAGTAAACGTTATGACTCAATGGGTGCTTATTGTACAAATGAGAGAGACTATATGCCTATTACGACTCGCAATCAATAAAATGTGTGGTATTTAAAAATTAAAATTAATTAGAAGAATAAATTTTTGGGTCTGTGCAAAAACCAAGTAAATCTAGAGTGTGGTTATGCATGAGAAGTTGTTAACACCCAATAATGTCCATCCAAAAATGATACTAATAAATCATGTTTTATTTTTAATTTTGACAAAAATAAATTTAATTTCAATATTTAAAAATAATTTCCTTGATAAATTTATTCAAAATTCTAATTTTTTGAAGAAAATAAATAATTTTATTTGAAAATGTAATGAGAAATTTTCATCACAATAAAATTTCTGTATAATCCCTAAAAGCTTGGATATAAAAATGCTCTTCCTAATCAAAATTTTTTATTTCATTTAAAAAAAAGAAGTTATTCCTTTATATAAAATAATCGTTGAAATTTCTTCCGGCAACTTAATAGGGATTCAGTAATTATCTCCACAAGAATGTTGCCTTTTTTTAAAAAAATTCTATTTCGTAAAAGGTGATTCTTTAAAACTCCATTATTAAAAGAATGAAATGAAAATGATACGAAATAAATAAATGAATATAAAAGACATTAAAAAGAGACATAATAAATAGCTTAAAATGAGGCATTATCAATTAATTTAAAAAAAAAAACAAATTAAAAATTATTTTTGGTGAATATCTTGAAAACTTCTTGGCCCAAAAACTTCTCTAGAATCCCATAATTTTTGGTGGAATTAAAGAAATTAATCTTTTTCTCCCAAAAATTTTGATAATACCCACAAAGCATGAATTCATTAAAGGCCTATTGGAATACTCTCCAACAACCTGACAAGTATTTAAGAACCACTCCCGCTAAGTAACAACATTCATTTTTTATTCTTTTTTGTTTTTGAAAAATTCTTTTTTAATCATCCATAATTAATTATGATAATGAAAATACTTAAATAAATGCAATATAAATAAATGAATAAACAAATAACTTGAAACAAAAAATTAAATAAAATGCAAAATTTTAAATAATGAAAAAATAAATGAAAAATGAAAATAAATGAATATAAAATTAATTAATTAATTAATTAATTAATAAATAATACAATAAAATGAAGAACGATCAAATAAAGGCAAATAAAGTAGAATGTAAAATAAATAAATTATGAAATAAATGTAAATAAAAAAAATTCAAAATGTAAATAGCAATTATATCAATCAAATGGCAAATGAATAAGTAAAGTAGTTAAATGGAAAATAAATAAATAAAGCAATTAAATTGTAAAAAAATAAAAAGCACTTAATGTAAATAAAAAGTTCCAATAAGGAGCATTTGAATGCCCTGAGAAGGAGGCATATGTTTATAGAAGGGCATCCGAATGCCTTAGAGAATAGACTACTGAATCAAAAAGGGAATTGGGCATTCAAATACTCGATTTAGGCAAAAAAAATTTAGTTCAAAATCCAAGGAGATTCAAATTTACCAGAAAACATCTACATGCCTACGTCAAACATCCAAATGCCCCAGATCAGACCCAAACCTTAATGTAAAATCTTGGTAATTTCCTTTAAAAAATGGGGCAGTCCAATCCTATAAGATAGTCATCCGAATACCCTTTATCGTGCCATCAAGACAACTTTGAAAACATCTTACAAAAAATCATTTGAAATCAAATTTAAAACATGAATCCAACAAAACATAACCTAAACCATTTGTAAGCCAAACGAAAGTTTTATTTTACTAAGATTTGCTAAAAACAACTTAAAAAACATTTGTTTGCATTTTGAAAAGCATCTTCACCCTTTAAAAATATAATCTGTTGATGCTTTTCTTACGAAAGGTTGAGTGCGGCCTTGCAATATAGAAAGGGTTAGAAGGGCATCGTAGTTTGTGCTTTGGGGGGCCCTCTTTGATGGTTAAGTTAGTATATGGGTGTTTGGGGATATAGTAATGGATTTTCTAAATTAGGGAAAAGATATGCCTTACCTTTTGGGTTTGCTTACCCTTTTATAGGTATTATCTGGAGATATAGTGTCAGGTGATTTGATGGGAGGGTGACTAGCACTGAGCTAGCTGTCAGGCTATGGTGCCCTGTGGTCGGCTCTATCGGTCGACTGTTATTCAAGAAGTGTCAGTCCTGAAGTTATGCTACTATTGAGAGGTCACATCGTTGTCTACTACTGTTTTGGCAATTGCCGGGTTATACGATCGTCCAAATGGTGAAAACTAACTGGTAGCCATTTAGGCGATTTGGCTGATCGCCTAAATGGTAAAAGTTGATTGGTAGCTATTCTGATTGCCCAAATGATAAAAGTTGATCGGTAGCCATTTGGGCGATCTGGTTGATCACCTAAATGGTATAACAATTTTCCTCCATTATTGTCCCAAAAGACAGTTATAAAGTGACTGTTGTTTTGGGACTTTGGTGAATGCTGGTGTTTAGGGTGTTGGGTGGTCAACCTAGAGTGGGTTTTGTTAAAAGAAGGGAGAATGTTAGTTGTTTTGTCAGCCTATGCTTGGGCGGTAAAGGGAATGATGTCCAGCGATCAGATTTATTTGAGCAGAAGGAGGTCGGTGGATAATCTATTATGCAGTATGAATGGCTATGGTAGAGGTAAGAAATGTGTTGGAAATTGGTGTAATATGCTAAGAAAGGAAAGCGATTATAATTTTTCGATAGTGCTATGGATGCAGGTGGTGCATTGTCAGACAACTTTACATTTTTATAAATGTAAATTTGCTAATTGTTGAATGGTCACATTGATATCCCCTCATGTTTTGGTGATCATAGAAATGGCTTGGCAACCTTTTTGGTTTGTTGTGACTATGAGAGGTGATGATGAAGTATTTTAGTTGATCAATAAAATGGTACAATATTAATCAAAGATGTTGTATTAGACATGAATGGTGTCTTTTAAGCATTCCTTGTGCAATTGAGCCTATGGTGGTGATCTGTGTGACTTGGAGTTACGTTGTTAGGTGTTGGTAGCCAAAAAGGCGATTAAGGCATCACGTGCTTGAAATTTTATAAGTGACAGAGGGTCACTTGGCATCGCCTTACTGGCGAGCTGTGTGACTCAGAGTCACATTGTTGGGTCGTGGTGGCCAGTTGGGCGACTAGGCATTGTGTGCTGAGATTTTATGAGTGATAGTGGGTCACTTGGCATCGTCTTGGTAGTGAGCTGTGTGACTCAGAGTCATATTATCGAGCCGTGGTGGCCAGAAGGGCGACTAGGCGTTGCATGCTTGAAATTTTATAAGTGACAGGGGGTTATCTGGCATCACTTTCGTGGCGAGCTATGTGACTTGGAATCACGTTGTCGAGCTATGGTGGCCAGTTGGGCGATCAGGCGTCACGTGCTGAGATTTTATGAGTGACAATGGGTCACTTGGCATCGCCTTGGTGACAAGCTGTGTGACTCGGAGTCACGTCGTCAGGTCGTGGTGGCCAGTAAGGCGACTAGACGTCACGTGTTGAGAGTTTATGAGTGACACGAGTCACTTGGCGTGGACTTGGTGGCAAGCCGATGTGTGGTTGGCCTGTTTGGGTGTCTTTGGAGTGCCGAAAACCAAGGCAGTCAAGCCTCCTATTAGTCCATGATCCTCGGTTGCCCTTTCACTCTTTATCCTATTTCTCGATTTATTGATTCGCGATTTTGATTGCCTCAGTGTCAGCATATTTTTGTGCCTTTTCATAAAGTTGGTATAGCTTTATAGGCTATGCGTCGGTTGGGGCGTATTTTAAGTATTTGTGGCGGATGCTTGCTATAAAGGCTTGGATAACCCATTTGTCATTGAGGTCTTACACTTTCAGAGTGGTAGCATTAAAGCGCTTGACATGGTCTCGAATGGTTTCTTTAGGATTTTGTTTAATCGCCATTAAGCTAGCGAAGGTTCTGACGGCTATCTTGCAGCTGCTGAAATTAGCAAAAAAGTGCCTGCCTAATTGGTTAAAGTTGGTGATGGAACCTGGGCTCAAAGAATACCACCACGTGCATGCTGGGCCTCGGAGTGTTGTTGGAAAGATGCGACATTGTTTGTCATCTAGGATGTCGCGCAGGCTGAGAAATGTATGAAAATGATTTAAGTGGTCGACTGGGTCAGTCTTGCCATCATATGTGTCGAGGGAAAGCTTACCTTTCCAAGGGACAGCTACTTGGCGGATGACAGGTGATAGGGGATTGTGTTCATCAGTGAGCCATTCCCAATTGGTCTTCTGGTGTGCTTGGAGTTCTTGATTTCTTGTTTGAGGGTGGCTATCTGTTAAGCAAGGTCCAAGGGCGAGGGTGGTGATCAATGGTCAAGAATATGGCACAAGGTCCTTATGGCATACGTTGTGAAGTTGGCGTGGAACATGAACTTTCCTTTACCATTGGGCGAGTTGTATGGTCTAGTGCAATGGGCCGATCTTGTGGTCCTGGGTTTGG
>JBBYHK010480596.1:0-17895 GCA_038382065.1 Adansonia grandidieri | reverse complement strand
AAAATTAAAAAATTCTTTCTTCCAGATGCCCCAGATTGTTTTGATTAAAATCTTTTTCATCCCTCAAATTACCACTGTATCCAAACCTATCTCTAAATTGTCATCCTAGTTATTCTTCAATAATCGAAGATAATTATGAGATACATTCTGATTGTCCCTCCTTTGACACTCTTTTGTTTGTGATTGTTTGTTTATAATATTAGTATATTCTTTCTTACCTTACTAATGTGTTTCCTTTTTGTAGTGATAATCATGCATTCATATTTAAAACTCATTTTCAAAAAAATTTTACAAAGCAATGTCCCGTGTCATATCTCTCCAGCACCTAGTTAAAATATCCAAATTTTCAAAATTTAATCCTAAAACTAAAATAAAAATCCTTATACTTTTTATACCTCTGCGGCACATAGGTGATATAAATATTCTTTCAAAATCTAGATTTACATTTTCCACCAAAACTTCATGCATAAAAAGGGGATTATATCTAAACAATGACCAAATGGAATCAATTAAACTGAAATCAAATAGAGACATAGTTAGTAGTTACCGATTTTGAGCATCATGGGAGAGCTAATCCTTTTCCCATGCTAAACCAACTCTCAACCCAACCAACAAATATCTAGACTTTGTAAACATTAAAATTAATGTTTCAAGTTTCATAACTCAAAATATTATTTTTAATAGGCATCTGTTCCTGCCTAGCCCAAAATGATCAGTGGTGATTGCAAGTTTGTGGCTACTTTATCGTGGCCATTTGAGACTAGTTGGATGAGTAATTCGTCCGACAATCTCTCTCCCATTCATATTACTACGCCTAATCCAAATCTCGATCATGGGATAACTCAAAGGCTCTACCACCACCACTATCATAATTTTCAAGTCACATGCACTAAGCTTTTTAGATAATCTAAAGTTTTAAAGGTAGGCACAAGGCAATAGCTTGGTGACTCCTCTAAAGACTAGATTAGAGAGTTAAGCCTACGACTAGTTATATCTTGCTCGATTTTTGGCATTTTTGAATTCCCTTATCATGTTGTTATGATCTGCTTTCAACTTTGTCCATTAACTTTTTATCATTTATGGTTTTTGGCCTATGATTGTCAGTGCATATTTTGTTCCTAAATAAATATTAACTTGGATAAGTACAATAATATAGGAGTAAAACAAAAGGTTTGATTGTTTCCCAGACACACACACACCATGCACTTGCATTTGCACTAGATTTCCACTAAACACCATGGTAAAGTTAATATCCTAATTATTTGGAGGAAGTAAGCCATCCCTTTTCGTGAGTAACCCTCTGCATAGGCATAGTAAGACCTTCTGGGTTGTAAATTACCTATGTCTCTCGTGAGTACCCCTCCGCATTTCCATAGACAAATACATCCACTAGATCGAACCCGTTCTACCAAACCTGCGATGGGCATAGGATCGACATGCCTTGTTTATCTTTACCAGACAGGAAAACAACTCAGATACTAAATTAGGCATCAATTTAAACCCATATAATGAACCTTATGAGCTAAACCATGTCAAACCGTACTGGACTACTTCTGGAATAACCCAAAAAATAAGATTGCTTAGAGAAATACTTTTTACCTTTACTCCTATATACCATGATTATGTGGGTAATGATTGGTGAACATTGTCATATGTGTCTGTCATTTTTATTTTCATGATCATTTCTTTAGGATATGCTGATAAGTTCAATGGCAAATCCTCTTTAATAAGTGGGCAATGACAAGTAAATGCCATTACCTGCAATGCCATCTTAAAGTAGTTATATCTAACCAAAATAAGCTTACATGCTATCCGAATGATGGCTTAATGTGCACTCAAATGTCACACTTAAATGGTCAGTCTTAGTCCTCGTGCGATATCATATTACCTCATTAAAGGCTAATTTTTAACATGGACACACTGTTATGCTGTCCATTTAATGTTTCAACATTCATGATCATCATGTCATACCTTAGGCATCGTGCCATCTATTCTCAGGGCAAATTTTGTAAAACACTTTTATTGCTATTCTTTCATTCCTTTATCCTTGTGCCTGTTATTTCGTATGGTTTCTAACTCATTGGCCAATGTTTCAGTGTTCATCAAGGAATGTCTGTCATGGAGTAATAGTCCACTTCAGATTTGAAGCCTTTTAAGAAAGTCCCTGCATGGTCAAAGAACTAACAACGTAAAGATAAGGACGTCCTAAAACCTATGTATGTTTCAACAATGCATGAAAAAATCAAGATAAGGTACTATCAGAATTATTGGCAAGATCTTAGGCATATATAGACTAGTTAGGACAATACTAAAAGGGAATTATTCACTAAGGGATGTGGAGACATTACCATTTTGCTTTAGGTCTGTTTGGGATGTTGGCCTACTGCAAGTAGCATTTCAATTTTGGAACCCAACATATTGGTATTTCACATTCAATCATGAAGATTTGGTTCTCCAAGTGGATGAATACACCGCGTTACTTAATATTGAGAGAGCTAAGACTGATAGAATATATGACAAGGCTTTATAACCCCTAACCTTCAAGAAAAGATTAGCCTAGATTCTCAATGCACCGAAGACTTAGATTGAAAGTCACGTCAAATGAAGGGGATAGTCATGCATCTCATAGGTTAGCCTAAAGGAAGTAATGGCGAACACTATTAACCACTAAAAGATTCAAGATCTCTATGCTCTAGCATTGTATGGTCTAGTCATATTTCTAAAAACATTAGGCTATGTTAGAGCTACAATGGTAGATATCTTCTTTCGTTGCGTTGCAACATCAATCCCGCATAGGTTATCTTTGCTGAAACCATCTGAGCTTTCAATTTTTGCAAATAAATGGGTGCAAATTACTTTCTTTACATCTAGCCTGTCAATCATATGTGTCCCAAAGAAAAAAAAAGGGTCATACAACTTCTTATCTAACTTTATCCTTATCTCCAAGGTCCTCAAGAAGGAATAGCCTCAGGACTAGTCTGAAGAGCAATGGCCCAGAAACTCTAAAACTTTAGTGGAAAAGAGGTGACATGGAAAGCCTTTTAGTTTTCACTACAAGCAATCATATACCGATGCTGAGATTACAGTTATATGCCATTCATCGGATTATAGAGAAGCACTAGCTATGTACTCATCCTGTTCCTTTGGTAATTCTAGTGTGGATAATTTGTCTGTTTCGTCTAAAACCTTGAGTTATGGGATTTCAACTATGGTGAGCATGATTACAAGTCAAAAGTTAAGGTAGCTTTTCATGCTTGACAACAAACTCGTTGTATGGAGAGGTATTAGAGAAGAAGCAGTACAACCCTGAGATATGACGAGTGAAAGACCCATCACATTAATAACTATTTACATTTTTCTACTGTTAGCATATCACAAGCTATAATTGAGCTATTCCCCTCTGAGATGGAATTATTTAGGCGAGAGTTTGAACAAGAAAGGGTAACTTTTGCTAAGGAAATTACTTACTTAAAGGAAGAAAAGAGTCAATTAAAAATAAACCTCTACCTCCGAGATAGTGAGGTGAACCGAGCTGTGAAAGAGAAGAAATGTCTCAAGGAAGATCTCGAGAGTTTGATGAAAGATTATGTGCCACTCAATAAAGCAATCAAGTTTTGATGCCTTGGAAAATCATCAATTGAGTGGGAAGCAAAAATTAGTACCTTCAAGAAAGAACTGCACCAATGTAAGGAAGAGGTTAGGGCCAATGAGAACAAGCTTGTTAGAACTCGTGCCCTTACATTAACCTATCAAAGGAAAAATGGACAACTAAAAGCTCAACTTCGAGATTTAAGGGCAAACCATGTCGAGAATGTGACTTTGACACTCAAAATCCAAGATTTAAAGCATTCTTTATAAGCTCGCCAAGACCAAATCAATGAGCTAGCAAGAGCCTTCGAACAATAAGAGCAAAAATGGCTGCAGACGAATGATCATGCAAGCTAAAACCATCAAGATCACTACCACATCTCATCGATCAGATTCAGGAGGCCAAGTTAAAAGCCAAACACATGATGGATGTGGCATGATCCTTGACATGCAGTATTCTAACCATCGAAGCCCATGAACAAGAATTATTGTATTTCTTAGAACATGTGATTAAGCAATATAACCATATCAGGCATTTCTAAATGTAATCATGTGTAATCGAGATATTTTGTTGCTTTAATGAAAGAGGCTATTGGTGGATCTGGCCTTTTATCCAATTATCCCTTTTGCATTTGAATAACTAACCCAATTCTTTTGTTGTTTTATTCATTCATGTTAATAGTCATTTATCTTCATGATCGCATACTAACTTTCATCGATTAAACATGCTCATAACATAAAAGTCTAATTTGATAATAATTTAAAGTGAAGATGCTCTAAAACATGAAACTTACAGCTTGTCATTGGTATAACACTCATTGGTATAACACTTGCAATTATCGAAAAGTAGTGGAAAATTGTTGTCAAGCCCGTATTGAGAGACCTGAACTCATTATAAGGAGTTTCAAGAGTAATCACTCCATAAAAATGAAGAACTCCAAGCTCAGATTACGGAATTAACCAAGCCATTGTCTGAGGCTTTGAAAGAAAAAAAAGGTAAACAAGCACAGTTGATACGAGAAAAGAATCAGCCAATCCCAAAAGCAACTTAAATGGTGTTACTGAAGCCACTAATGCTCAGAATGAGGCATTGCATAGGCAACATCCTCTTGCAGCAAATATCACGTTAACTCAGCTATTCATTTACATCATCCCTATAGCAACATCTTATCTGGTTCAAGGATTTCAAGTTGCAAGCTCTTCACCATTAAGTTTATAATCTTAGATCTCAATAAGTAAATGGAATAAGAAAAAGTAATAAGTCTTCAAAAATTGATGAAGACTTAAGCAAGTACCAATCACCAGAGATGTAATTTTGAGCTATTGAAAGAAGTGACAAACTTAGGATCGTGGACGCAAAACCATTATGGCTAGGTTTAAGTCTCGTTATCCAACCTAAGTTCAAAGTGCCTGATTTCCAAAAAAATAATAATAATAGAACTACTGACCCTACTGCCTATTTTCGCATGTACTGTCTTAAAATGGCTCGGTATAAAGAGAAAAAAAAACTACTAATTCATTGTTTTCAAAATAGTCAGACTAAGGCAACTATCCGATGGTACATAGGGCTTGATCTCATAAGAATTTAGACATAGGTGAATGTAGTTCACGTTTTCCTTGACCAATATAAATATTTATTTGATTGGGCTCTTGATCGTCTCTCTCTTATGAACATGAAGAAGAAAGCCTCTAAGAGCTTCAGGTAATATGCTAAGAGGTGGAAAGAAGAGGCTACTCAAGTTCATCCTCCTTTAACTGAAAAAGAAATGACAATCATGTTGTCGGCACCCTGCGAGCTCCTTACTAAAAAAGGCTAGTAGGAAATGCCACAAAAAATTTTTCCAATATGGTTATAGTGGGTGAAGTGATCGATAATGCTATCAAAAGTGGCAAGATATCCATTGAAGAATCATTTGAATCAGTCAAGAAGTTAACAAATAAGCGTAAGGAAAATAAGGTGAATGCTGTTAGCAAAAATAATGCCAGGTTTAACTGAAATTTACATATGGCACAAGTTGTGTACCTCCTGAACATGTTAAATCCGGGTTTTAACCCTTACCCACTAGCACCATAACCAGCTCAAGCTGTCAGGTTCACTTCAACACCAAGCTTTACACTGAATCCTATTCAAAACAAGGCCTAGAGCATACAACTCACAACATGAACAATGTAAAAGCTCTAAACAATTAACCAGCACCCAGAGAAAGAAAGGACTTTAAGCTACTCCCATACTCCTATAAAGAGGTATACTCTCATTTATTGGCAGGTCAACTAGTGGCCCTAGTATTCATAAACCTAAGATGACAACCGTACATTAAGTGGTACAATGACAATGCCTATTATGAGTACTAGGCCAGAGCACAAGGTCATTCTATTGAGAATTACACCTCATTTAAGACAAAGATATAGGGTCTACTAAAAAAGGTGTGATCAAGGTCAAACAAGGGCCTAGATGAAATGTTAGAGCCAATCTACTTCCTAACCATGCCAAACTGAGAGTGAATGTGATAATTGATAAAGAAAGGTTGCTGGATCAAAAGCAGCATTAGATGAGTCAAAACACCAACAATAAAGGTTTGGCAAGCTTTCATGATGGCTGTAATAGTTTCAGACACCAAAGATTAGGGCGAAAAATCATTAGGCCATCTTGCTACCACTGCAGTCAAGGGCATGATTTGTAACATTGCCTATCATTCTTAGAAAAGGTCTAAGAGATGATGGACCAGTCTGAGATTGAGCTTTATAAGGAGTGGGATGAACACATTGGTTTATCTATTAATGGCATAGCTGAAGAAAAGCCTATTGATGATTGATCTCAAGTTATCTGTCTCTTATGAGTGTGGAAAAGAGAGCTGATGAAAGCTTCAGGCATTATGCTTTGAGATAGATGGAAAAAGCTGCTTAAATTCATCCTTTGTTGATAGAAAAATAGATGACTATCAGATTTATCAACATATTACAAGCCTCTTAGTACAAGAAGGTAGCAAAAAGCTTTCCAAGGAGCTTCACGACATAATTATATTATGTGAAATGATCGATAAGGCCATGAAAAGTGAATTAGGCAAAAGAGATATATGTAAAGACAAAGGGAAAGGAAAAATGAAGGCTAATCAATAAATGAAATCTAGCACTGAAGCTAGTTCATCTCAAACTTATGCTAAGTTAGATGTAAGTAGAATGGTTATTGAAGAGAATTGCGAGATTGTAGAAAACATAGAAGAGGTTAGAATGCCAGTGAATTTGGTTTGGCAAATTTTGGTGCAAGCTGAACTAGTTAATGAGGTTGAAAAAAATGAAAGATAGAGCCGATGACCTTTGTGATTTTCACACTGTCCATGGCTATGCTCTTCAAACATTCAAAGAGTTTTATGTATGGTTCGAAAAATGATAAGGGTAGCATCAAATTCTACAATAAAAAGTGAACCTTGCATATCAAGTCTACAAATTTAATACCTTCTTAATATTATGGAAAAAGAAGGGTGTAATCCTCTTTACAGGGTTAAAAGGCCATTGGTCTTGTTCGACAACTGATCAAGAGTTAAAGCTACCCCTATTCAGCCTATGCCAAAGATGATCATTCAACTTTTATCCCCTTTCCCTTATAAGGATAACAAAGTAATTCCTTGGAATTATGAAAGCAAAACCTTGATCACGGATGAATCTAGTAAGCAAGCCGTAAACATTGACTTTCAGGGTAAGCCACCTAATTTGGAGTGGCAGATGTTATGCGCTAACAACATCGAGAAGTGAAACTCAGTAAGAAAATACTAATTCTATTCTTCAAGTATTGAAGTTTGCAACTAAAGAATCATATTCGACAATTGTCAAGAAACCAGTAAGTGAGAAGGAAGCTACTAAATTTGTTAAGTTCATTAAGCATAATGAATACAATATTGTTGATCAGTTGAATAAGCAACCCTCTAAGATATCTATACTATTACTGCTACTAAACTTTGCAGCTCACAGGAATGCCCTCTTCAAGGTTTTGAATGAGGCCTATGTCTCTCTCGACATCTCTATAGGTCAGATTGATTATTTAGTGAGTAATATCACTGTTGGCAATTACATATTCTTCAATGATGATGAAATTCCACACAAAAGAAGAGGAAACTATAAAGCCCTTCACATCACTACATACTGTAAAGGTACCATGTTACCCAAGGTCCTGATTGATAATGAGTCAGCTTTAAATGTATGCCTGTGTCATGCTTAAATAAGCTCCCCAATAACATATCTCATATCCAGAATAATCATATGGTTGTGCGAGTATTCAAAGGAACTTGTAGAAATATTATAGGAAGCATCACCATTCCGCTCCAAATTAGCCCATATACCTATGAGGTTGATTTCCATGTGATGGACATTGATTTATCATATAATTCCCTATTAGGAAGGTCATGGATTCACTCTGCAGGGGCAATACCATCATCATTGAACAAAAAGTTAAAATTCATCATCGAAAACAAAGTCATCAGTGTTGAAGGAGAAAAAGATATTATTGCTACTACCTCAATCGATGCCCCATATATTGAACCCGATGAAGATATTTTAGAATCCTTATTTCAATCCTTTGAGTTTGTCAGCGCCACTTATGTCAAGGAAGGGTTGCTAATGGTTGAGCCTCACCTATCAAAAAGTACTCATATAAGTTTGACATTAATTATCAATAAAGATGCCTAAGTTAGAAGGAGACTCAAAAAACACCTTTAAAGGTTACTAGAGCCTTGAAAGTTGTCAACTAGATCAATAAAAAAGGGTTAGGATTCAAGCCCAATGCACAATAGAAAAGAAAACAAGCTTAGAAGAACTGTGAGAAAAAGATGGCTTATCTATCAGGACAAGGCATGGGATTGGACCAATGGTATTTCCATCCCTTTAAAAAAGTTTCCACTCATGAGGACATGTGAATACAGGCTCAGCTAATGTTATGCTCATACTGAGAAAGGAATTTAGGGATTTCTCCATTAATGCAATTAATGAGCTCGAGATGTCAATAATAGACCAAGAGACCAGACTGTGCCCTCCAAAATTTGTTCTAAGTGTTTGGACTGAAACTGATATTCCTATACTATTTAAGTCTATTTCAAAGTAATGTTATGAACTAAACCTACATTTTTTCACCCAAAAGCATTGTAGGATCCTTTCTATGGGCATCTTTTATTAAGTATTATTAATGAAAATGATTAAACATTATGTACTACATCTTTTATGTGCATAGCTCTTATCAACTCTTAGACTTTTCTCTACATATTTTTCCATCTATATTGTTTTTCTTTCCATACTTTCGGATACCCCAATGAAAGTGGCATGAATATTCATACTGAAACTTCGAAAATCAATTTCAAGCAAGCAATCTACATCAATGAAGTCAAGGCTAAAGAGAATTCTAATGAAAACCCCATACTCCCACATCTGCGGAGGCTAATTAAATAAGCAGAACAAACATGGCCCTATGAAGAACCCACTGAAACCATAAAACTTGGAACAGAAGAAAATAAAAAAGAATTCAAAATCAAAACCTTCATAAAATTGTCAACTTGAGCCAAACTAATAAGTCTCTTCTAAGAATATAGGGACGTGTTGCCCTGGTCGTACCAGGACATGCCTGAATTAGACACCAACGTTGTGGTCTATAAACTTACTTTCAAACCTGAGTGTAGGTTTGTACAACAAAAGCTTAGAAGAATGAAATCTGAAATGCTTCTGAAGATTAAAAAAGAAGTGAATAAACAATTTAAAGCATAATTTCTCGACCTAGCCAAATATTCTAAATGGGTGCTAATATAATCCCAGTTCCTAGGAAGAATGGTAAAATGTGAATGTGTGTAGATTATGAGGATCAAAACCAAGCCAGTCTAAAAGCTAATTTCCTCTTGCCCTATATCAATACACTAGTGGACAACACTGCCAAAAATACACTATTCTCCTTCATGGATGGATTTTGAGTTATAACTAAATCAAAATGGTAGCTGAAGACATATATGGGGTACTTTTTGCTCTAAAGTGACGCCTTTTGGGCTTAAAAATGCATGGGCAACCTATCAAAGGGCGATGGTAACATTGTTCCATGATCTTATGCATAAAAAATTCGTGGTCTATATGGATGATATGATCTCTAAATCAGCAAAGGAGAGTAAACATGTGGCTAATTTATGAAAACTCTTCAAACAGCTTCGCAAACACCAGTTTAAGATAAATCTTGCAAAATGCACATTTGATGTCACGTCTAGCAAACTATTAGGCTTCATTGTAAGCAAAAAAAGAATAGAGGTCGATCCCGACATGGTTAAAGCCATTTAGAAATTACTGGTACCTTGAACTTAAAAAAAAAGTAAAGAGTTTCTTGGGAAGATTAAATTACATAGCTCATTCTATATCTTAGCTGATTGATTAATGCAATCTAATCTTTCAGTTATTTTGAAAACAAAATCCTAGAGAATAAAATGCAGAATGCTAAGAACTTTTCTAATAAGGTCAAACATTACTTTTCGAACCCTCTAGTACTTGTGCCATCAGTGCCCAATCGACCTCTAATCCTATACTTATCAGTTTTTGACAAGTCGATGGGCTGTGTATTGGGTTAACATGATGAGTCAAGTAAAGAGAAACATGTTATTTACTACTTGAGCAAGAAGTTCACAGAATATGAAAATAATTACTTAGCCATAGAGAAAATATGTTGTGCTGTAGCTTAAACAACCTAGAGGTTAAGACAATACATGCTGTACCATATTACATGGCTTATCACCAGACTCAATCCCATCACGTATTTATGCAAAGCTCCTACCTTGTCAAAAAGGATAGCCAGGTGGTAAGTCCTACTTTCCATATACGATATCATGTATGTGAATTAGAATGCCATTAAGGGTAGAACAATAGTGGACTTTTTGGCAAGTTATGCAACAGATAACTATAAGCATCTAGACCTTGAATTTTTTGACAAAAACTTGATTGGTATATTCGAGCCAGAGGACACTATCGAGTGTAGTTCATCTTGGAAAATGTACTTTGATGGAGCTTTAAACACATTGGGGCATGGAATTAGTGTAATTCTTATCTCACTTGATGGAAACCACTACTCGTTCATTGTAAGTTGAACTTTGAGTACACCAATAATATATCTGAATATAAGGCTTGCATCATGGGACTCCAAGTAGCCATTGAAAGGGGTATCCAAATATTGCAAGTATTTGGGGATCTAGCCTTTGTCATCTACCAACTAAAAGGAGAATGGCAAACTCATGATGCTAAACCAATCCATTATTGAATTTGATCTTAGAACTCAAAAAAAAGTTTGATGATATTAGCTTTTAACATTTACCTCTAGAAGAAAACTAAATTCCTAACACCTTGGCCATTTTGTCGCCCATGTTCAAAGTCAATCAAGAATCAGACATTGCTCCTATTCAGTGAGTATTTATACAGCCTTAGCATATCATTAGAATGTTAAAGAAGAAAAGGATAGCCTGCCATGGTATCATGACATCCTTCAATACATCAAAGATCAATAACACCCGAAAGGCACTATTAAAACTAACAAGAGAACTATCCGAAGGAGAGCTATAAGCTTTGTTTTGGATGGCAAAATTTTGTATAAGAAAAGTTGGGATAAGTACTACTCCACTATGTAGATGCCTTTGAAACCAAAGAATTCTCGAAGATGTCCATGAAAAAATTTATTGTACACATGCTAATGGACACCGAATGGCAAAACAAGTCATGTGATCAGGCTATTATTAGTTGACTCTTGAAAAGGATTACATTGACTATGTTCAAAAATGCCATAAATGCCAAGAAGACAAAACCTATGTCCCACTAACACCTCTACATGTTATGATAGCCTTGTGGCCTTTGTCCATATAGGGCATGGACATGATCAGACCGACTACCTCTAAGGTTTCTAACGGGCACTATTTCATTTTGGTTGCTCTAAATTATTTCACCAAGTGGGTAAAGGCAACTTCCTATGCCAATGTCACTAGATCTGTTGTTTGCAAATTTGTAAAATGGGATATCATTTGTAGATATGGTCTTCCCAAGTATATCATTACTGATAATGCACGTAACTTAAAAAGTAAAATGATACAAGCAGTCTGTTCTCAATTCAAGATTCAGCATCATAATTTTGTCCCATATCATCCAAAAATGAATCAGATAGTTAAAGTAGCCAATAAGAATATCAAGAAGATAGTCGAAAAAATGGCTGAGATGTACAAAGATTGGCATTAATAGTTGCCTTCTACATTACATGCCTATCGCACCATAATATGAACTTCCACGTATGCTACCCTATTTTCCCCAATCTACGACATAAAAGTTATCCTACCTATTGAGGTTGAAGTCTTTTCACTTAGAGTCTTGATGGAATCATAACTTGAGAGGCTGAATGGATCAAGAACCGATATGAACAATTCAATCTCATTGAAGAAAAAAGAATGAAATTCGACAGATATATCAAAAATGCATGATAAGAGCCCATGACAAAAAGGCCTACCCTTGTCAGTTTTAAAAAGTGACTTGGTACTTAAACACATTCTTTTGATCTATAAAAATGCTTGAAGAAAATAGGCCCTAAATTAGGAAGGGTCGTATATGGTGAAACATGTATTTTTTAAAGAAACCTTAATCTTAACCAAGATGGATAGTATTGACTTACCCAACCTAGTGAACTCTGGTTCTATCAAGAAATACTATGCTTGAAGGGATTTTAGGATGAAAACCCAAAAGCGTATCTTATTTCTCCTTCTTCTTCCACTCTTAAAACAGAAAAAAAAAAAAAAGAGCTACCTTAGGTTGAAAACCCAAAATGGTGGCTTAAGTGACCAGATTCCATACTCGAACCAAGTCAAGAACCAATTTACCCTTCATTCATAACCCTGATCAAGACACTAGATCACAACCTAATTCACTTGTTCTATGCCAACCTACCCTACCAAATCTTATCCTTACTTGCATCAAAAAAGTGGAAACTACCTAATCTTAATGCCTCCATCCCACCATGGGGAAATCTAAAAAATCTTCTTGTGAGTCAACCAACACCAAGTGGATTAATTGCTTGAGAAAGGTTTCCAAAGATATCCAGTGGAAGACTCATGTCATTAGCACCATGGGCTAAACGGCCAGGAAAACCCTTCTAAATTCTTTTGCATCCTAAGATCTTTTGTGATCCTATAATTTGTCAAAACTTGTACTTTCTTTCTTTTAAATGAAATACAATCACTTGATTTCTTGGAAAGTTATTTTAACTCCTGCATCCCATTTGCATCATGTTTATGATTTAATTGATAATGCTTGATAAATGAATGGAACTAATAGTAGGATTTCCTAGCATTACTTGGAAACATGAAAACTTTGCAAGAATTTTTTTGTTCCATGTCTAAAGACCAAGAATAAACCTTGGAGGCCACCCTCGTTCTTGCCCGTAGACCTCTACATTCTTAAAATGTCCTTAAAACTTCCTCCCAATAAGCCCCAGCCTAACAAGGGCCAAAGTTCTTTTCAAGCTGTCATCCTCAACTGAAACTTAGAATAGTCAACCCAGACTATCAAAAACACCTTATGAATCATTTTTGATAACTCATACTTGTCAATAAACTTAATGCAACAAATGTCCCCCATTATGAGCCATCTAAACACAATATCACTTCCACAATCATGAGCCATCTGCATTTTTAATAAACAATCTTGGCATTCAAAATCTCTAAAATTTAGAACAAGGTTGGTCAATCCTAGGGCCACAGATCACCTTATCGAACCCGTTAAAGAGCAAATAATTAGAGAAGGCCAAAACTAATCATTGGATTATGTTTTAAAATCATCACTCTTGCATTAGCTTAAGCATGCATTTGCATCCCCATGCATTATATAGAATTTAGCATCCTTTAGGTACCAGCTTTTGCATACAAAAATCAAATTAGTGGGGAACCTAAGGTATAATTCCTTACTTTTGAAAAACCTTAAAAGGCCTTAGGTAAGTATCTCTAACCTTACAAGCTCATTGAAAATCATCTAAGAAAGGTATCTAAACTCACTTTCTTTTAGTCCTTAAAGAGTTAGAAGCCTATCAAGTCAAAGCCCACATAAGCTGGGGGCACTTATTTAGGGGGTCAAACTCGGGAAATAAGTTACCTCAGTTGATAAAGAGCTAGACACTTATTGAGTCAAAGCCCACAGAAGCTGGTGGCACTTGTCTGAGAGGTCAAACCCAAGAAACAACCTACCTCAGTTCACAAAGAGCTGGACGCCTATCAAGTCAAAGCTCACACAAGCTGGTGGCACCTATTTGAGGGGTCAAACCCAAGAAACAACCTATTTCAATCCATAAAGAATGGATGCCTATTGAGTCAAAGCCCATATAAGTTAGTGGTGCCTATTTGAGGGGTCACACCCTAGAAACAACCTACCTCAGTTCACAAAGAACTAGTTTGGGGGGTCAACCCAAAAAAGAACCTACCTTAGTGTACAAAAAGCTATATGCCTATTGAGTTAAAGCCCAACAAGCTGGTGGTGCCTGTTTAGTGGGTCAAACCAAGGATATAGCCTAACTTAATCCACAAAGAGTTGGATGCCTATCAAACCCTACACAAGTTGGTGGCACTTGTTTGGGGGATCAAACCTAAGAAATAACCTAGTCGAAAGGTCAAACCCTATAAAACTCACTAAAATTTTCCTTTCTATTAGAATCATTATAGATATACTTGGCCTATCTCAAATAATACTAACTAAGTCTCTATTTTTTTGCATGCACATAAAACTATTATCCTACTCGAATAAAATAGTGTTTATTTGTCGTTGCCTTGTTCTTAATGCTTAGCAATGGCCAAAGAAGGGCAGCCGTAAACACCTTATTTTGCTATAACAAACTTTTTGCATCCCAAAACTTAATTAAAAGATGATAGAATCAGAAAATAATAAAATGAACTAGGGATGACTGCCGGGTACGATGTCATCAGGCACTATTAAGCGACATGACGCTAGGCAAAAAATTTTTTTTAGAGAATGTCATAAATGCCTAAAGGTTGTATTAAAGAAAAATATAAAAGTGAGGTATTAAAGGTCACTATTTAGGATGTCAATGGAGTTATTGAAACAAGTAGACAAGTCAATTTCCCACTATTTAGGACCAAAGTGAGGTATTCAAAGAAGCTAAGGTACTTGCAAGTTATATTAGTGCATAAGTATTGACACAAGGCCTTTATGTCCCCAAAAAATTTAAATTTTCACATGTAGTATCGATACAAGAAGGTTTGGTATCGATACCTAGCATGTTTGTATCGATATAGACCTTAGTAATAGATAAAGTTATGATTTTTGGCAAAATGTATCAATACACAAGCATTAGTATCGATACAAATCCATAGAGTATCAAAACAAGCCATTAAGTTTTGAGATTGGAAATAATTTTTTGCTCTTAGTATCGATGCACACCTCATTTTATCGATACCCATGGGCAAAAGTTGCCTTGTGTATTGATACAGAATGTTTTGTATTGATATACTAAGGCATTTTTGAGCAGTTTGAGCCACTTTTCAGCGTTTGAATATCCAATTCAAACATGATTTTTGCACCAAAAATCATTATAATTCATATCAACCTCAATTATGTCTCGTGATTAGATTTAAATAAATTTTTAAAGCCCAAATAGCCAATAGCCAAGAACATTCTAATGAAATATATGGTTTGTCAAAAGGCATGCTTGACTTTTCTCCAGTTGTAGGCTATTTTAGATTTTCTGCACCATCACTCTGCATGATAGAACCAAAATGAGACCACCTGAGCATAGTACCTAGAATTATCCCCTAGTACATGCATGAAAGATCAAAGATGCCCTTACTTCGTCTCCTAAAAACATTAGATAAGCATTGCATTTAAATAGGGACCAAAGCTGGCTCAATATGAGGGACTCTCTTCCAACCACCTTTAAATAATCCTCTACTAATCTCCAACTCTAAAACTCTCTTAAAAACACTATTTGATTGACCTTCATAGTTTATTCTCGTAGTTCCCTAAATCACCACTAGAAAGCCTCTAAAAACTTAACCTTTCACACACTTTTATCTTTGAAACACCTTACTATTAATAATATGACCAGAAAGCTTCTTCCTTTCATCTTTTTCTTAATAAAAAACAACAAAGAAAGGAAAAAACTTAGGTCAAAATCATTGCTTCAATTAGAAAGAAAAGTTCAATCCTTTTTTATCATATTTTCTCTACCTCATTTCATCTATATTATGTTTTTATCATCTGCATTATTTTAGTGAGCCTTTATGGTTCCATGATCACCCTAGGACCTGTATGCATTATTGTTGCCTTAATTGGGTAATCACAAGATCTTAATGACCTTCTTGATACTTTGATGTTGTTTGGATATGCAAACATGCCATGCTTCATTTTCATCATCATAACAACCTATGTTTATGTATTTTTTGCCATGTACCTTTCATATTCACATATTCATCTCATATTTAAATGTTCACCTTAACGTGTCTTATGTATGTTCATGCATTTTCTTGCATTTTGATAGGTTTCATGAAGCAAAATTGAATTTTTAAAGATTTCAACAAACTTTGTTCAAACATGTTCATTTTAAACGTCTTCATGCATATTCTTGTCATAATCATATATTTTGTTACCTCTTCCATTGTTAAAATATCACCTTTGCTTGCTTGAATGTGTTGTTTATATTCATTGTTATGAATGTCGCATTTCATTCATGACTTGTTTGGCAAGATGCTTGCTTGCTTGCTAAAAATTGATTTTTAGAAAAAAAATGCCTAAGTTCATGTTACTTCCAATAGATGGAGAATATCATGGACTTAAAGTTTTCATTAAATTAGCCTTGCAACCTTGGGGGCAAACTAAATACTTCAGAGCTAGATTCATGGTAAAACAAGTTCGAAAATGATATTTTTTAAATAAAAATGACCTTTTTAGTTGATCGATATATCAGGCCTTGATATGGTATCCAATACCCTTTTTAGTGACATGGCTAATAGGTTTTTCATCATCCCAAACTACTTTGGGATTGTGGAATAAATTCTTAATGCCTATGCGACTTGTCCCTTCCTGTCACAGACGTTTGAACATCCTAGACTCGAGGCTATCCTTGAAAAAATTAAAAATACCAAATAACTCCCCTATCTTTGTTTTGGTAACACTATAGTCCGAATCTGAAAAATTATTTTTGATTCATAAATGACTTAAAGGGCATTGAAATGTGTTTTAAACGATATCTAGTTTGCCCTCAGATCTTTTTGGATGACAGAGTTATGCTTTTTCAAACCTTTGTTGTCTGGAACCCTTGGGACCAACGTGCTATATACTGTTTAGGCCATTTTGGCTCGTCAAATGATTTCTCTAAAATTTTTAGATATTTTTTCTAAAAGGTTGTAGACACCTTATTTTGTCCGGGTTAAATTTTTTAGCAACCGAGCTAATTTTCCACTGTCTGGGCATTTTTTACTCATCCATCATTGATCAAAAACTCAATTTTAACTTATTTCTTTGCATCAAAAAAGATCAAAATCGTTATCAAATTATGATTTTGGACTTTTGAATTAATCAAAACATTTTTTTTGAAGTCTAAATTAGATCAAAAAGGTCAATGTCACATGATCACCCTACTCCTCCCTAGTTTGTTTCTAAGATCACCATTAGGCACCCTATTTGCTGGACAATCATTTCAGCATTTAAACCAGCCACCTTATGTCCATCACATCGGCAGCAAGTTGCTCCCTACAGCCACTCTATAGCCACCAAGCTGACACCACTTTGTCCCCCTTGAGAAATTACCAAAAACACCTCTAAATTGGCTCCAAAATGCTACTATAAATAGACCACTTACATCTAAGCTAAAAAAAAGTTAGATTCTAGCTCATTTTCAGCTTTTAAAACATATTCGTACACCAAGAAAACCAAATCCTGTAGCTCTTCACTTAGCACCAAAAAACAACCCCAAAACACTCACTCTCAACCTTTACACATTCTAAAAATCACCCTTATCCGTACCAAAACCAAAACCTCATTTTTTTCTCTCTTTTTCTTGCTTATTAACAACAAGGAAAATAGGAAAATTCAAGCCATCTCTGCTACTCCAACTATTTGGCCAAAAATTAAAGTTTGTTGGTATAACTTCTTACTCTATCACTTGTATTTTTTATTTTTTAGCATCTTAATCATTTTAGTCAGTTCTCCATGTTTCCATCACCTTCTTAGGATTACCGTGCATTAATGTGGCTTTTGGTTGTGGTAGTTTAAGATTTGGATGCCTTAATGCCCCTTTGATGTGCAAAATGCCTCATTTCATCC